>ML677426.1:320566-352125 GCA_007922305.1 Dermatemys mawii
ACCCCAACCCGGCCTCCCCCCGCATCCCCTCTCACAGGCTCGCTGGCCAGGCCCTACTCCTTTTCCTAGGCCCCCGAACCCGCAGGACGTGACCTAGACCCCACTGGCCCATAGCTCAGTCATCTTCTGACTAGTTGGGATTTGCCCTTGTCTCCGTGCCCCTTCCCCACCAGCCCTAGTGGTGTGTCCCAGTCGGTAGCTGCCGTATAGCAATTCCCCGGAGACAGTCCGAGCTATGAAGCACCTTGGGATGAAGGGCCCTGAATCAACGTGAGACTATGGTTGCATTAGCATTAGCATGATGACTGTTTTATTGCTGGCGCTTTGACTGTTTCTGGATTCAGGAGCATTGACTGGCCTCTTGCCTCTCTTGGTGGAAGGTGTTCTAGGATCACTTGTGTTATGGCTGGGTTGTTCTTTTGTAGGTGCCTTTGCCGGCTCTTTCCCCTACAATGCAGATGGGAACTATCGCTCGGTGGGAGAAGAAAGAAGGGGATAAAATCAGCGAAGGAGATCTGATTGCAGAGGTACAGTGGAGAGGTTGCCACTAACCAGGATGGCTCCAGTTATGGGGTACCAGTGGCCAGTTCTTGTTGGGGGCCTCCCTTTGGGACTCTTATTTTCTGCTGGTGTGGGAGGCTGCACCATAACCAGAGAAAGAGGCAGGCTACAGTCTCTGAAATTGTCCCCATACTAAGTTCATTCCCTGGATTTTGTCACAAGTCACTCCAAACGGGCACAACTGTTCTTTCCTTGTCCTTACCCGTTATCTTGGGTTCAGCATTGGAACGTTGACTCCTGCCTCTGATCAGCCTATAAAGCCATTACCAGCTTGTTAAATTTTCAAACAAGCACCTTTGTACTTTCTCCTATACTGCTGCTCAGGCTTTGGAGAAGCACCCCATAAACATCCGCAAAACTAACTCATTTTCCTCCAGATTTTTCCTTAAAATTGTCATCTGCTGTGAGGCCTATATAAAATTTGACCACAGATCGGCTGCTAGTGGGCTGAGACCACAGCCTGTCATGCTGATATACTATCTCATTGTTTGCTTGTACTCCCTTGTCAGTCTGTCTGTCTACCTGTTCCCTCTCATGTTTAGATTGTAAGTTGTCTGGGCAGGGACTCTGTGGTTTGGGTGTGTACGGCACCTGGCACAGCTGTGTCCTGATCAATGTCTGGGGCTCCTAGATACTATGAAGTACAGATAATAAAAATTGATATTAATCTTCTGAAGCCACAGGGATTAAAAACAGCCACAGCCCCACTACCCCTCAGCATTGCCTGCTGTTTCCTCGCTAATTGTGAGAGGGATTGAATCTCATTTGTTCTACATCTCCAGTTCAGCTGCTAGAGGAACACCTCACCCTCCCTGATTAGAGATAACAAGCTGGTTCAGCCTTATTGGACTAACCTTGTTATCTCTCACCTGGTTCTTGCCTACCTATTTATGCCTGCCCCTGGATACTTCCACTGCATGCATCCGACGAAGTGGGTATTAGCCCACGAAAGCTTATGCTCTAAAATTTTAGTTAGTCTTTAAGGTGCCACAGGACTCTTTGTCACTTCTGCAGTTCCAGACTAACACGGCTACCCCTCTGATTCTTGACATTTGTTCTACAGTCTCTTTTCCTTTTCAGACAACTTACTGCTGTCAGCTGAGATGATTCTCGCCATGGCTTTATATGCCAGAGAGCTTCATCCACAAACATCAGACTGTGAAGTCGTCCCCCCAACAACCACCCCTTTTTTTTTCTTTTCCATAACAAGATTGTTCTCTTTTTGCAAAGGTGGAAACAGACAAAGCGACTGTGGGATTTGAGAGTCTGGAAGAATGTTTCTTGGCCAAGATCCTGGTGGCAGAAGGGACAAGGGATGTTCCCATTGGCTCTGTAATATGTATCACAGTTGAAAAGTAAGTGAACTGATCACATCTCAGTAGAGTGCTGTCTTGGGAACCTGGCAGGTTGGGTGCCCTGGATGAAGCATTAGGCACGTTATCTTCCATATTGTCTTCATGGCCCCTTTTGATCCTCTTCTAGGCCCGAGTTTATTGATGCCTTTAAGAATTTTACCTTGGATTCTGCAGCATCTGCTGCTCCAGCAGCTTCAGTGCCTCCCCCACCAGTGGCAGCTCCCCCACCACCAATTCAGCCCTCTGTGCAGGCTCCAGGCAGCTCCTACCCGCCTCATATGCAGGTAAGACATGTACATACCCTCAGTGAATTATTCTTCAGTGTCTTTCTTCTGTCTGTCTAACACTATTAGCTCCTAAGCACTGTTATGTAGATACAAACCATGGGCCTTATTATCTCTAGCTGCAGGAGTGAGAGTCAGTTGACCTATCCTTCTGATTTAAAATGGGCTCCAGTGGGGGGCCCCTGATATTAGTCAAAGACGACAGTCTGCTAACTCTAGGATTCCAGTTCCCTTAGACTATAAAAAGCTCCTGTATGCACATGATTCTCTTCTTACAAAGAGGTAATGATACTGATTGGTTAATGCGGCTAGTGGATGGCCTAGCAACATAGAATGAAATAAAGGACGAAAGCACCCAGCAAGCCACAAAGCAACACTCTCTGGCTCAGTGCCTGGTCCCCTGAGGATAAATACTTAGCCATTGGGAAAGGAAGGGAAGGGGGGACTTTGTAATCCACTGCTTAGGGCACCCCCTGGGAGAGGAGAGACCCTGGGTCCAGCCCCTTGCTCCACACACACATTAATTATTTATCCACAGTGCAATAGCTTCAACAGAAGAGACCGAGGGAGCCCCACATCAGAATATCCCATGGCTCAATGGTTAGAGCATTCTCCTGAGGGGTGGGAGACCCCTGTTCAAATCCTTTCTCGCCCTCTAGCCGGGGTGAAGACGGGATTGAATCCGGGTGTCCCACATCCAAGGTCAGTGCTCTAACCTCTGGGCTAAAAGGGATAAGGTGGGTGGCGGCTCCTCCTCCTCCAGCTGTTTTTGTATGGAGCAAAGCAAGTGCTGTACTCATTCCCACAAGAAGTGACTTAAGTGGTTGGTTCCCCTTCACGATCACTAGCAGAGCTAGGTGCCTCACTGCAGCCTGAACTCAAGTGCCCATCGGTGTGAGTAGGGCAGGAATTAGTACACACGCCCCTGTTGAGGGCATTGGCTGGCTCAGGTAGTTCATCACCTAGCAAGCTGGCTGTTGTGGCTCATGTTCCTATCTCTCCCCATTCATTGTATAGGAAGCCAAGGGCTCTAACTCGGCTTTGTGGATTGCAGTGTTGTTCATGCGATTTCTCTAGGCCGCTGAAAGTTAGGCGCTGTGACACTCAGCATTAAACAAAGGGACATAGGAGCTACATCACACCCTCTGTTACTCTGCTGGGGCCCAGTTATGTGGGAAGAATTTCTTTTAAGTTTGCATAGTCTGGGAGCAGATCAGTTGTGCTTGGTTAGTTCTCATGTGGTTAGATGCTGAGGTATCTCTGTGTGACTGCCTAGTATTACTACAGTATCCTATGTTTGTCTATCTTAAGTACTTTATATGGCCTCTTTACCATTGTAGCTGAGTATCTCAGAACCTTGAATGGGTTTAGCCTTGTAACATCTTGTGAAGTAGGGAGTTGCTATAATCCCTATTTTACAGGTACGGTGATATTGTGACTTGCCCAGGGCATCACAGAAACTCTATAGTGGTACTGGGAAGTTAACCCAAGTCTCTTGAATCCCAGACTAGCACCTTGCCCACTGGATCATGCTTCCTTTCTACTGTTCTTTTCTTGTTCAGGGTTGGTGGAATGTTGATTCTCTAACAAGTTCTACAGTGATGCAGTAGAAGTGATATTAGTGTCTTGCAAAATTGCGCACATCACTTATTATTGCATGCATATCTAAAATGCCTGTCACTGTAGTACCTGACTGCTCTGAGGGCCAGGGTGTGTCACTCCCAGCACAGCTCTTCCTGTCCGCCCCTTCGTTTTACATAGCATTGTGTTAAGGAGTCAGATTCCAAATGGAGTTGGGGGAACCTCACCTATTCTGGGAATTGAGAGTTTTATTTCCATTTTATTTCTGCCACTGACCAGCTGTGTGACCTCAGACAAGGCACTCCACTGATCTGTGCCTCAGTTTCTCCATCTGTGCACTTGGGGTCTGCGGGTGAAGTGTTATATAAGTGTGAGGTAATGGTTTTTTACTTAGAAGTAAACAGGCAAAGCAGAATCCCAGCAGGAAAATCCCTCAGTTCTTGCCTTTCAATTTTCTTCCTTAATTCAAGTCTTATTTAAAGACGCTAACCCAGAGATTTGGCAGCAGCAGTATCCCACCCTGCTCTGTTGGGTTAGGCAGGCCCAGGAACATATTGGTGCTGTCTCCTTCTCAATGGTAACACACTTGTTGGGGTTTGAAGTCATGCTCCTGTTGACTTTCAGTTATCTGTTATGATACGCTCGCATTCTTTTGACTCCATAGATTGTTCTCCCTGCTCTCTCGCCTACGATGACAATGGGCACGGTTCAGAGGTGGGAGAAGAAGGTTGGTGAGAAACTGAGTGAAGGAGACTTATTGGCAGAAATTGAAACAGACAAAGCCACGATAGGTGAGCAATCGCTAACCCTGAGAGAGACCATAGATTGTTCTGTAATCTCGAGAGAGAGAATGATCCATAGTAGAGCTTCAAACCAGCCTCTTCTCTTCCAGCTGCAGAGGGCAGCAGGCCTTGGTGCAATGTAAAAGGAGCAATTTAAAGCTGTTTCATGTCCTCTTGTAGTTCTAGGTGATGGACCTGCTAATAGCAGCTTCCCGCTTTGCACCAGCCCTGTTATCTTAGACCTGTGGCAGGTGGAGACTTCTCCCCATTCAGCGTTGTTTTAAAGATCTGTTAAAAAGTGGCAGGGATTTACTCACTCAGTGGAGACTGAAAGCATCATCTAGAAGAACTCTTCGTTGTGCCGGTGTGTTGAGATTGTGAGATATCAATGCCAAACTTCTGGATATTTGATCTTCCCCAGCATTCATCAGTCATTTTCTTTTAAGGCTTTGAAGTGCAGGAAGAAGGTTACCTGGCAAAAATTCTGGTGTCTGAAGGAACAAGGGATGTGCCATTAGGAACCCCACTCTGTATCATTGTGGAGAAGGAGTCTGATATTCCAGCATTTGCTGACTACAGGGATACTGGAGTAGCTGACATCAAACCACAAGCACCACTACCCAGTCCTCCCCCTCCGGTAAAGACTATCTCTGATGGGGAAGAGAAGTAGGGGGGGACCATTAGCAGTTGTCAATCTGACCTGGATAATCCTGCTGGTTTGGATTTTGTGAAGCTTGAACTCCAATAATGTGTTTGTGGAAGAATATGATGAGTGGAAGGATAATGTGAAATGGATATAACCTGTTAGCACCGGCTACTCTATCCTCTGGGAACTGAGGGAGGTTGTTCCCTACACCTGTAATCCAGGCCGCTGTCCGTTCTAGTTTTAAATGCCCCAAATGGTGGGGATACAAGTCACTTACTGCTCCTTCCTCTGGGAGATGATTCCACAGCCTAATCAGTCACGCTCCCAGAAAGGCATTCTGATACACTACATTTCTCATAATGTCATCTGTTTCTCTGTACCTTCCTAAATAATTCTTCTCCCCCATAACTGTAGTTCCCCCACCTCTGAGCATCATTGTAGCCACAATTTTGCTGATTTAGCTCTTATTCTCTTCCTTAATCTCCTAAATCAGCCCTGATCACTTTTGTTGCGGATCTGGGAACATTCTTGAATTGATTTCTGGTAACCAGATGTCCATGTTCTTTGTATGTTAAATCTGCTCATACTTTAGCAGAATGTCTGTGCAGCTAATGACTGTGTCTAACCCATTCTCTTCAGGCGGCAGCTCCTCCCCCACAGCCCACTGCCCCATCAACTCCAGCAGTCTCGTCACCTGGGGCTCCTGCATGTAAAGGAAGGGTAATAATTAGCCCCCTGGCGAGGAAAATGGCGGCAGAAAGAGGAATTGACGTTGCTCAGGTTAAAGGTGAGTTGCCATTTCTGTTCTTATCCAAGTCTCTGTTGCCCTTAGATATGTGCTTAGCTGTCCATCAAAAATGTTTTCTGGTCACATATTACAGCTGAATGTCCAGTTGTTGTGCTAAGTGAGTGGGTTAGAAAGGGAGTGGGTTTCATTTTAACTTGCATTTTCCCAATATGGCATTGCATGAAATCATCTTACATTTCACATGTCCTTCCACCAGGTACTGGACCAGATGGCAGAATCACGAAGAAAGATATCGAGTCATTTGTGCCTCCAAAGGTTGTCCCTGTGAGTAAGACTGAAATCTGTGAGATCTCGTGTTACTGCATTAGTAGTTATGACAGAAGCGTAGAGCTATCTGCTGCTCTTTGGAAGCAGCTGAAGAGTGCAACCAGTGGGTGAAGTACGAGCGTTCTGAAGACTGACAATTGTGCTGGTGATTGGACACTGTGGAATATTGTATCTGAAAGTGGTGGGGAGTCAGCATGCGTAGGACTACGTAAACATGAGATGAGATGTTGCCCTTTTTTAATTTGTCACTTCGGAATTTCGCTGCAGAAGCACATCTTGCCTCTCCAGGTGTTTATATGGTCCCCGTTACCAAAGTAACAGAACAGCTAATGGAGTGGTGGAGCCTTGAAGAATGCAGCTTAGGAGGGGAAAATCAAAGGAAGTCCAATATTAAAAACTGAAAGTCGTCTTCAGTCATCCTAACTTTCCAGTCATTGTCTGATGGAATTCTGCTTTGTAGCTGTAACCTTGTAGGCTGGTACCTATCGCTAATATTTATTACCAGTCCTTAATTAGAATATAGTAGCTACACATAACAATACTATATGTTTCATATATGCACAAATGCCACATTATTATCAGGGCTCTAACATTTGGGTTTGTGGATCATTTAAAATGCCTTAGGGTAGGAAGCTATAGGGAGTACCTTCTGCGTATTAAAAAAGGTGACCTGGAAAAAAAGAGTAGCCGTGTCTCCGCCATCTGTTTTCCACCACAACTTTATTCACAGGAGTTACCCCAAAGCTTGTCTTCGTAATGCTGATTTCTAGTTTCTTACAAACCTTGGCTCACATTTGAACAATGACTGGAAACCCAGCTGTCTGTGTCTCTCTGCATACAGGCCCAGGCAATTCCTGTCGCACCTGCAGCTCCAGCAGCAGCGCCACCTCCCTCAGGCGTCTTCACAGATATCCCCATCAGTAACGTTCGGAGGGTAAGAGGCTTTTCTTCTTTCTCTGCCTTTAAAGAGGAGATTGTATTTGCACTTAGGAGTCTTCCCAGAAACATTAAACATTTAACCACTGTTGGCTAAGGTCTGTTTTAACCGGAGGGCTAACTGGACACTGAAGGATGGTGAACTTGGTGGAAGAACTTGCTCATGAGAGCAAGTGATTTAATAGTGCTGGCTTGAGCAAGACCGAGAACTGGCAGGTGTTAAGCAAGCTTCTCCCATGGAGCTTTGCTGACGCACCTCCATTCTGACCTGTGAGGTCTCTCCCTGTCGACAGCTTTGTCAATGCACCTCAGCCCTAATTTGCAGCAACCCTTCTATCCCAGTTTGCACCTCGAGCAGAGATGGGCAGTTGTGCCAAAGCATGTCGTCATGGTGGTGGATGTACCCAAAAAAGGGGACTAGGTTGAGATCCACCCATGTCTTGAGAAATGAAAGTTGAAGCAAAATCCCACTCTCATTTTTACTGCCATTAGTAGTAGGGTGACGTGTCTCTAGGTGTCTGGTGGTTTATAATGGACAACCATTCCTGTTCGCCGAATCTCTTTTCTGGTATAATGAACTTCATTTGAAGGTGAGGGCGAGATCTTGTGGAGTGCCTTTTATATAGAGCAACTGCTCTATTGTGTTTATAAAAATGCATCTATCCAACATTTCTGTACAATTTCATGTACAATCTGTACAATATCATGTACAATCTCGTTCTCTCTCTACAAATAACAGTTAGGACCAATGTCCCCAAAACTAAGATGCTTCCAAAATCACCATAACTTACAGTTTTCCTCTGTCCCAACCCATCTGTTCATCTCTCTGCCCCATCCACCAAAAGCCTAGAACACAATGAGAGTAGGGTATACATTGTAGCTGATTTAAAAATGCAAAATCCTTATATTGGTTTTTTGGCTATTGTCTGCTGCTCAGTGCCTTTATGTAGCAACTCCAGAGACACTCGGATCAAACCTAATTGTGCTATAATGTGTGCACCTAAGACAGTGGTGTGCATTGTCAGCCCTACTTGTAACTTGGATGGAAACCCATTTAGCAAAGTGTGTTGTGTTTTAATGATCTGCTTTGTTTGCCTTCAGGTCATTGCTCAGCGTTTGATGCAGTCTAAACAAACAATACCTCACTACTATCTATCTATTGATATAAATATGGGAGAAATACTGGAGCTCAGGAAAGAACTTAATAAGGTAACACTACTGAAGGATTGCAGTGTGGGTCTGAGGAGACAGATAGATAACCAGTGTATGTTCTTCAGTGTTGAGCCATCTGGACTTGGGAAGAATGGGTTTCTTCGCATCCAGTTTGCTGCCTACTGCTAGTCAAGTGTTGACCCTGTTGTGACAGAGTGTGGAGAAGTCTCCTTCATCCAGACACTACCCGTTGCATGCTCAGAGTTCCCCAACCTGATCATATTGAATCCTAAACAAGCTGCACAGCTTTCTTTTACTGTTGTTGCCTCAGCTAGAAAATAGGTTAAACAGCAGGATCGAACTGTAAACAAGATGCTGCTTCTGAGCAGAGTTTTTTCTTTTGGAGAAACGAAAATAACACATATCCCAAAACTGAATGCTGCTTCTCACACTACAAGGGGGCAGATGCAAATGTTAAATGGGCTTAAGACACTTTCAGATGTTGTTCCGTCTTAGAGATGTGCCATATTGACTGTGTTCAGGTCATGCAGTAAGTGTGGACAGGCCACGTAGTCTTATGTTTACGCAAACAAATTCAGTTTTTGTGGTGACTATAAGGAACGAGTAAATCACTAACATTTCAAACCTCTGTCTTCTCTTTACAGGAAGTGTCAGAGAATGTTAAGCTTTCTGTCAATGATTTCGTCATTAAAGCTTCAGCTCTGGCATGTCTGAAGGTGCCTGAAGCAAATTCCTCATGGTTGGATACTGTTATTAGGCAGTAAGTATATGGTCCAACTGTAGCTAGTAATTTTATTCATTGTGGTGTTAATAGCAAAGTGGAGCAATTCTCCCACACTTTTGCCAGGATCTCATAAAGGCTGGCAGGAATGGGAGCAGCTGCAGTGAAAAACTCAGGGGATTCTCAGTACTTCATAAACCTTTCTTCAAGTGCCCTGGTGAGTGAAGCCTGGGCACTAGACTTAATGGACATGACAGTCACCACTCGTTGATGCAAGGTGGCTTTAATGCTTTAAAAAATCTTTTTGTGTCCTGCTCAAGTAATTTACGTGGTGTCCCCATTGTGTTTTACAGAAATCACGTAGTGGATGTTAGCATTGCAGTGAGTACTGCTGCAGGGCTTATAACTCCTATCGTGTTCAATGCGCACATCAAGGGACTGGCTTCCATTAGTAAAGATGTTGCCTCTTTGGCAGCCAAAGCACGAGAAGGTAAACTTCAGCCCCATGAATTCCAGGTGAGGAGTTTGGTGTGTTAGTAATTCCTGCATCTATGATTTTCCCCGACTTAAAAAAAAAAAGAAAAAAAGAAAAAAAAAGTGAACAATTTCATGACATGTTGGCCAAATGACCCCTTCAGAACAGGCACTTTCAAGTCCATGATCTAGGTTAGCCATGTTAATTAACATGCTGTGTAAAGTGACTTTGGTGAAATTCCATATATTAATCTATGTGTTTATTTCCTGTAGGGAGGCACTTTTACAGTTTCCAATTTAGGAATGTATGGGATTAAGAATTTCTCTGCCATAATCAATCCACCTCAGGCATGTATTCTGGCAGTTGGTTCATCAGAGAACAGACTGTTGCCAGCAAATAATGAGAAGGGGTAAGTATTAGAGCATTATCCAGAGTCAGTTATCTCTACAAACAGGTGACATTTACTTTGGAATAAAGGCTAGTATTCTAATTTCCCTATCAGATCAATATTTTATAATATTGCACAATGCCACTTTTGCTCTGCATGAGTTGCTTTTGATGAATCATAATTTTAAATACATTGTATAGGCAAATCTTATCAATCTGTTTTCAGTTTAGCTGTGTAAGGCACTTATGTGGCTCCCATTGCCATATCCAACCATCTCACAATCGTTAATGTATTTCTCCACACAATGCCCCTGTGAGATAGGGAAATCCTATTATCCCCATATGTAAGATGGGGGCCTGAGGCTCAGAGAGTAAATAACTTGCTCAAGGTCGCACAGGAAGTGTGTGGCAGAGGAGGGAATTGAACCTTTGTCTCCTAAATCCTAGATTAGTGCCTTTCTCACAGGACCATATTTTGTTGGTAAATTTTGACTGGCTCAGTGCAGACTTTTGAATCTGGGGAGCAAATGAATGACACATTGTATAGATAAAATCAATCTTAGTGCCTGAAAACTCACCCTGAGGTAGCCAGGCCTAGAGTGTGACTTAGCATGGAGGTAGAGTGAAGTTTTGTCACAAATGTATTTGCATTTTATTAAATAAAATGAGCTGCATGTTCCAAAGGGATCACCTCATTTCAGAAAATAAAGGATGTGATCTACTCTATCATGTAGATATTCATAAAAAGCATTTGTGGAGATATAAATGTAGATCTGAGTACTACAGGACTAAAACTCTTTGGTGTTTATCTTTTATAAAAGTCCTGAGTGTGAATATCACTGGCTGACAAATCTCAGCTAACTAACTTGCAGAGTGCTAAATATGGGATTTCGTTTCTCTTCCCAGGTTTGATGTGGCCAGCATGATGTCAGTTACTCTCAGTTGTGACCATCGAGTTGTGGATGGAGCAGTTGGAGCCCAATGGCTTGCTGAGTTCAAAAAGTTCCTTGAAAAGCCAACAACCATGCTGCTATAATCGAACCAAACACTAAGACTTTCCTAGGTCACACTATTCTGTTCTAATCAAGCTATTTATATTGCAGTGATTAGACTCAATTAAACAAATGTTCCTTTTTTATTTTAAATATGTATATTAACTGGTAATTTTTACCAGTCTGTACAGATATAGTTTGCAGAAGGTTTTACAGAGCAATATACAGTTATACTGTATTTTATACAGTTAATGAATTTGCTAATGTTTCTCAAAAAAAAAAGTCAAGTGTCTTGGATTTAAAATCATGTGAGCACTGTATGCTTCATGTATGCTCCTGAATTGGGGCAGAGGAGAGCATACACAGATATATAATCTCTTGTATTCTCAGAAATAAGAGAGCCAGATTGTAAACATTAGTGCAAAAGAATTTGTAAGGCTTGGAAGCTGAAATCAACAAGCTAGTTTAAAAAAAAGTGAACCCTAAGTGGTCTGTTCTCCTGCTAGTATTAGTGAGAGTGACAGACACGCACTGAGGGGAGGAATATTTTTTTTCATAGGACAAGGGGTTCACATTCCAATTCCTCCTTGGAATTCAACACTAGCTTAGATTTTTCACAGCTAAGTGATCCTTTTAAAGGACTTCATAAAAAAGGGCAAGAGAGAAGTTAAATTAATCAAGCTATCAAAACAGTACAATCAGATAGATCTCTTCTAAATGCCACAGAGAATGCGCCCTATCCTTGTGGATTTTCACATATGCCTGTATTTTTGTACGAAATTATCTTAAATGCCTGCTTTCCCTCTTGCAGTGTTAACACCCTGTTGCAATGGAAATAGTTGTTCTGCAGAACAGTCAGGAAAAGTTCTTGCTCTGTGTGTTGATACCCATTATTAGCATGTGTAATTTGGCATTGAAATTCCATCCCTGGAAATCATTTCTGTGATGACTTGGATGTTTGAAATGACATGAGTTGAGGTCATTGATATCACAATTCTTAGATGAAATGTCTTTACTGCCCCAGCCTTAGTAAACTGCAAATGTGCTGTTCCATGTATATAAAATGCTTTAAATGGTTTTCTGTTGGACTTGTACCCAAATACGCTAATAATTGTGTCCTACAATGTGGGGATATATTGGCAGCCACTCCCAATATTCCACTTTCCAAAGGGAAATGTTAACTTAAAAAGAAGGATCATGCAGTTTGATCAGTGACCAGGAGAGCTTGGTAGGAACGAAAGGTTAAATAAATTCTATATATAAACTTATTCTGTACCCTATACATTGCATTAAGTATTTTGTCTCTTGTACAGTTGTGCTACAGATTCCACTAAAGATAATACTGAAAAAATATGTTGTGGAGATGAAATATTTTTGTGAGAACTATTTAACATTTTACTTGGTTGGTTGCAGTTATACCTAACTTTGATGGTTGGGTAAGAAGAAAAGTTGTTGCACTTAAGTTTAAAAATGTTCTAATTCTCTCAGTTCCAGATCCTCTAGTGAGTCCATGTGTTCTATTAAATCTTTGGAATTGTTAGCCTAATAAAAACTGTCCCAGTGCTTTTTCTGTTTAGTAATGGGTGCTGCTGACCTCACTGCTAGTGCAGAGTCTAGCTAAGTCGTCAGCCCTTCTGGTTGGGCAAATGCAAGTTACTCTATTAACCTTAAGGTTTCCAGCCATATGTGGTTCAACAACATCTCTGTCAAGTTACTGTCATGCAGCACTGGACTTGGATGATGTATGTTTCGGACTCCAGTGCTACCCTGTGTACTTAGAATTCTGGTTAAGGAAATCCTGGACACTCTTGTGATCCCTTCCCCGTAATAATCTGAAAATTAATCAAGACAGGAACTAGCTTGTGCCAAAGAACCACTGTCCTATTGAGAGCCTGACTGGGGAACAGGTTGCAGAACAGCAGAATGATCCTTTCAGCTCCATGTTTGTATGTGGATGTGTGTTGCTTTTAGTGCCCTGTTTCACACTATACACTCCAACTAGGGCAGCTCATGTACATTAACATTATTTCAGTATGACCTATAACAATAGAAATGCAGTCTCTAGATGCAATCCTTGTAACTGTTTCAGAACAAAAAAGGAGGAAAACTAAGTATTGTGGCTCATGAGTAAATCAGTCTGTTAAAATTAAATACAATTATACATTTCTAACCTATTCTAATTTCTGATCTGTTTTTAAACATGGTTATTCCTTTGCCATAATGTTACATGCCGTATGGGAGGAGAGTAGTGTAAAACTAAAGTGGGTACAGCCTGGCATAAAAGGGGGGTGAGTACATTGTGATATCAAATCACTTACCAAAAAGGCATTAAGAAATGGATGCTTTATTTTCTCACTTAGAATAGAATATGGTCATTATTGCCTTTGTAAGACAACTTGACTCCCGGCCAACCTTTGCCAACCCCTGAAGTACTCATTTTTTATGTTCTCTCATCTGTATTGGCTTGTTTTCTTTGTGAATGCTGGCTGGCACCACAGACATCTAACACTTGAGAAGTGTTTATAGCAGAGAAACCCTTTTGGTACATATCTTCATTCTCAGGTTCTTGAGCCTTCATTATGTAAATGGTCTTTGAAGTGGCAGACTAATTCTAGAGCATTATTGTTGTGCTGCCTAATTCTGCTGAGATTGCAATACCATGACATTGGTGGCTAAGGCCAACCCTTGGTGCACAGCTGCCCTCAGTAGTATCAGCAGAGGAGCCAGTGACTGAATTGGCTTTGGAGACTATTCACCTCATCTTTAAAGGTAACCCTTGCAGATCTATTTGAAAAAAGAAGCCAGATTGTGAGAGAGCTTGCACTATTACATGTCATGCATCATCAATGTCACCTCTATTTAAAAATAAACAGTTTGCTAACACCAGATAAGAGTTTTTTCAGCAAAGTAAAACCAAAAAGGAAAATACTATTTCTCCAAAGTTAATCATTCTTTATTGCTCTACTGATGGACAAACTGAAGATAGTAGTCAAGTTTATAATGTTTGAGATAAAATGATATAAGTAACCTTTAAATGCTTACAACTTGTATTAAGAATTCCTTCCAACTCCATATACTGTACAATTCCTCTCTATGTAAACTTCATCACCCTCTGTTCTCAAAGGAAATTGTGTGTGCACTGACAGCAGAACAGATTCTTAGGATAACACAGTGATACTGATTTCTACATCTTGGTAAGATATTTACCATTAACCTTCCTTTTAATCTTTAAAAGTGACACATACCCACTAACTTTTTGAGAACCTGCTGTCCCTAACATTTTCTTTAAAGAATTGGCATTGTGATAAGCAACACACCTTTCCCTTTGTTAAATGTTGCTGTAGTTGCTTCTTCATCAATCAATTCTGGTAAATCCAGCTGTAATCTGTATTTCTCAGGGACTTCAACAATTACGTCATCCTAAAACAGGCAAATTAAAATACTCCATGAGCAAATATATATGTTAGTTATAAGTGACTTTCTAAGCCTGTTGGGTTCAACAGAGAGAAAACACAGGTTTTTGTTCCTGCAAATCTTACCCTTGAAATGCTCAGTTCACATTCAGAAACGGAACTAACTTTAGGCAATTCAACTTTCAGCTCAATCTTTAGAGGCTTCCTGTTTGCATCCTTTGCAATGGTCAGGTCATAGGCTGGTGTGATTGCCTCCTCTGGCAGCTCCATACTGGCAATCTCTTCTATCAGATGCACTTTAGACTGTGTAACAGCCTTGTTCAGCAGCAGTGTAGCATTATTGTGGTCCTCCTCTCTGAGGCTATGCTTTATCTGGTCCAGTGTCAGTTCTTCCAGAAAAAATATTATTCACACAGGTAGTTACTAAAATATCTTATTAGAAATAGTTTAGCTGTAGTTTTAACTGATGCTTTTATGCCAGTTGGCAAAATATGCCAAAACTTAAATCTCAGCTTTGTGATTATGGACTCAGCTGCTAAAGCTTGTTGTATACTAATTTCATGAGGCTCTTTCCATCTTCATTCCTCATTTCCACTTTTATTTGTAAATAGATACAAGATTAAAACTCAAGTTTCCAGTGTTCTGTACCTTAGAGTGACACCACAGAGGCCTGATTCTACTAGGCCCAGACCTGCAAGATGCTCAGCATCTCACAGGAACTGGGCACAGGTCAGTGTCAATATTCTTTAGATTTCATGAAGATGGAAAGGAAGCTTGTAGCCACTCCTTACATGGACAGGACTGGGAGTTTTGCCTTTCCCATTTCCATTACACCATCTCTTGAAAGTAATTTAATAAAAAGTGTACATACCGTTCCTTATGTTCTTGTTGAAAAGTGGAGCTGGTACTGGCCCTCCTCTTAGACTCTGTTTCATCCTTTTCAGGCTTCCTTTGAGTGTGAATGTTGCAATGTGGTAAGAGTGGGACAGAGAGAGGTTGTAATGTTCCTCAATGTATTTAAATGTCAGACGGATCAAGTGATCCATTTCTGCTTGGTTCTCTCGCTGAAGAACAGTTGGGTTATATGCAATATCTATGATGGAGTAAAGCTCTAGAAAAACAATGAGCGTCAAAAATTATTGCTATACTGCTACATTCTGTTTTTTAGGGGATGGTGCATTCTATCTGCTGTACCTACAAGGGAGGTAACATATTAAGAATAATTTTGAATGATTGAATGTTTTGAAGAATCAATATGAATAGTGAGTGGCTTGATCTGTGGTTTCCTATAAGGAGCTGGTTCCAGAAAACTGACCTATAGAAAATACCACTCCCCTCCAGCAGACCACTTATATACATATGTAAAGTTAAGAATGGGAGTAATTTCCCTGCATTTAATGGAACTGTGACTACTCATGTGCTTAAAGATAGGTACATGGGCTAAAGCCCCACTTCTGCAAGGTACTTAAGCATTTAGTGTGATGATCTGCTTTTTCAGAAAGAACAACAAATTTTACTTGGTGTTCTTGCTATACCTCTTCCACCTTCACGTGGTGAGCTATATACCAGCCACTGGCAATCTAAAGGGGCTGCTTTTTGCCAAAGTTATCTTTGCCTTTCCGATACAGTACTACAGAAATGAGGGGAAAGTGTCCTAACTGTAGCATGTACAAACAATATTTTGGAATCCGGGTTGTACTTGCCTGCTTTATCGGACATCTCCTCTAATGGGCCAGCACTTAGAGGTATTGGATCAGTAGGTGACTTAGGAGCTGGGACCCTTTTCCACCTGCAGAGGTTAATGAATAATGATTTTTCGTTAGGATCCTGCAAAGAGAACCCAAAACCACTTAATCAGCACAAATGTTTAGGTCTCCTTATATCCAAAAGTGCAATGGAACCAAATGTTAACAACAGAGTAAAATCATAGGCCACTTCCAACTCCTTAACTACCTATAAACTTCTTTGTTCAACTTTATATAAAACATAAAGAGCTGTGTTTGTCTCTGTGCCCACAGGGATTTTGTACTGAAGAAAAGATACCCTGAGATGGAAAAAACAAAAGCTAGTCTAAATGACCATACATCAGGAGAAGAATAGGATTTAAACACAGTGTATGAACATCGATTTTTAGGGATACAAAGGGGCTTTTTACCAGACAACAGCACCAGTAGGAGTTGTGCCACAGTCTGTGCTATGTAGGACATTCACCAACAAACCAGCACTGGTTTAAAGTCTGAGTGTAATCTCTGGTTGTGCCAGTGTAACTGGGAAGTAATTCCACTGCAGTCAATGGAGTTACACTGCTGCAATAGTATATTAGGAGAATCAGGTTTCTATATCCAGGAGTTGGCTACTTTCATAGCATGAGCAGGGAGAGCTGCCTCTCAAAAGACTGTTGTATTCACTGCCCAGAGGTACCAGTATCCAGCTCAAGACATGGGGTTTACCCTCTCAAGGCTTATTTTGCTGTTAGACACAGAACATATCCTGGATTTCCATGTTACATTAAATAATCTCCTATAATCATTAATTCTGGCAGAATCTCAGAGCTAGGAGTCCAGATCTATCACACTGGGATGCACTGCAGTTTATTAATGAACCTCAGCTCACAGTGCATTCCTGCCTGAATTATATGCAGTCACCTCCAGACCCTTATTTTTTCCATGGACACTGCTTGGTTTAATTACAAATGGCTCTGCATTTAACACTAGAATTCATATCTGCATCTGCTGCTCTTTCCAGTCCCATGTAAACATGGTGCTTTTGCCATAGGCATGTAGACCAGTTGGGTAACCTGACCCTGACAATGGCCATTGCCCAATGCTTCTGTGAAAACAAAAATCTTACACAATGCACCTCTTTGTGCCATCCGTGGTAGTGCATTTTGAGAAGGGGCACTGCTCACATCCTGAAGCACAAAGCATGAGAACCTTTCTCATTTTTATCCCAGCCACTGGCTCTGCAGAGGCTATTTTTCCTCACAAAAGTTTAACCCTTTTTTAACCTTATTGAGCTGGTAGGCTGAATTATATCCTTATCCCAACCCCCACTAGTGTCTCAGTTCTCTTGGTGTCTAGCAGTGACCAGTAGTGCTCAAAAGGACCTTCATCCACTCCAAAAATATCCAGATAGCCTGTGAGGGCTCCCATGACACAGCTCAGCTAGTAGTGGCTGGTTAGGACCTTTCTGCAGCTAGAAGCATCTTCCAGACACTACCATTGCCAGGTGAAATGCTACTAGAATCTCATGACTCTTTCATAGTATAAGCCCTGCATACCATGATGTGTGTTTGTAAGCAAAGATGTGGTTCAGGGGGAGCACAATATTGCTTTGCATCCTCCAACTGCTGCAGCATGAATCTGTGGTAACTCTCCGGGGTGCTTTCTGCCATCTCATCCAGCATACTCCAGAGCTGGGTCGCTTGAGTCAGCATGTCCACTGGGGGAGAAGGAGCTGCCAT
Source organism: Dermatemys mawii (assembly GCA_007922305.1). Taxonomy (NCBI): domain Eukaryota; kingdom Metazoa; phylum Chordata; order Testudines; family Dermatemydidae; genus Dermatemys; species Dermatemys mawii. The sequence continues at coordinate 338,411 of ML677426.1, forward strand.
GATTACCATAAAGGTCCCTCAGAAAGCAGCACGGGTCCTGTGCTTGATGCCTGTACGAGAAAAAGGAGAGTTAGGGGGAGTATCTGCTTTGACCATCTGCCCTTCACAGGGTCCATGCGGTTTGTATCCTCGACTCCAGGGCAAAATCTGTTTTAGCAACAGGGAAAAAGAGAGGGTATGTGCCAACCGCTCCCGCCCCCTTTACCTGCCCCAGGGATCTGAGAGTCATGTTAGGAGCCCCCTTGGCCCCCAACCCCTTGATCCCCAATCCCGGCGCCCCAGGCTGCCCCCTTGGCCACCGACCCGTGTTGCCCCCACTCTGTCCCCTTCCCTCACTTCACACAGATCCTGCCTCCGGGCACGCCACGCTGTTACCATAGTAACCGACATGGACTCCCCGGAAGCGGAAGTGACGTGACAGCTCCCCGAGTTCCGTTGCCCGACTGGGTCCCCGCGCCCGAGTCCGGTAGGATCTGCGTCTCTCCCGGCCCGGACCCCTCGGATCGCCCCCCCCAGTGCTTCCGGTGGAAGCACTTCCGGGGCACTCACTTCCAGGTGGAGGGAGTGACCAACCCCTCTTCCTCCGTGGGTGAGAAGGGCTCTGGGTTCGGGGGCGCCACGGGGGGAGCGTTGGGTCGGGAAGGGGCGCTGGGTTGAGGGTTCTGGAGCGGGAGGGCGAGGTCTTTCGGCGGGGGGTGGGGATGAGGATTGTCCGGTGTGGGGGGGGTCTCCACAGGCCTGAATGTATCTGTGGGCCTGAACCTCGCCCACCCCCGCTGCCCTCCAGGTGCCCAGTGCTGTGGCAGCCACCTGCTGCCCTGCGCTCCCTGCCAGCTGGCACGTTTCTGCTTTCCCCGCCAGCCTGGCTGTCCACGTGATGCCGCTGATGGGTCCCAGGCGGGCTGGTGCTTTGGGCTGAGAGTGAAGCAAATCTCCCTAGATCCCCAGCTCTCAGGGTGGCCCCTTTATTTTCTGCCCTGGTCTGCTGTGAGCTGTCAGCTAGCTGCTGGGTGATACCATCCAGGGGTGAGTGAGTGGCTGTATCCATAGAGCTTGGGTCTCCCTTCATCATGTCAGTTTTACACCAGCATCGCTCCCTTGATTTCAGTGCAGTTACTTCTGACTTATGCTGGGGTAAGTCAGAGTAGCTTCCGACCCGCAATATATAAAATGATCAACATAGAAATGTTAGATTGAGAGACACGGAGTAATTATCACTTGTCTTCTCATTGATATGTGACATATGAGATACAGGGATTTATTAGAGACTCTGGGTGTTGGCACCAACTACTGGATTATCCTTTCTAGCCCCTGTACATGCAGACTCTCTCATAGGAGGCTTACTTTTGGGGTAGTGCAGTGGCTTCTTAGGGAACACACAGCTCAGCCCAAGTCAATAGCACGTTTTCTGTCACACAGATGGAAAAAACTTGCCTTTACGCTGTTCATCTCACTGTCCTGACAAGAGCATTTTCTGCATTACAGAGTCTTGTATGTGATTTTCCAATAGCCTTATTTTTTTGTTACTTCTCTGAAGGTTAAAGAATGTCCCGGGTCCCTTTAGGAAAAGTCCTCTTACGAAATGTCATTCGTCACACTGATGCACACAACAAGGTATGGATCCATGTTCTATCCCTTTGCTTCTCTCTTCTGTGATAATGTGTGATACTATCTCTGATACCTTTTCTTCGGGTCAGGGCTCTGTGCAAACTCAAAAGCTTGTCTCTTTCACCAATGAAATATATTACTTTAGCCACCTTGTCTTGCTAATACAGTCTGTCTGACTTTCCTCATGTATATCAAGATCTGGTATTCCCCGTGTCTCCTGTTACTTTAGTGTTGCATTTCCAGAGTTATGATATTTACAGGGCCTAGGTCTTTCTTGATGCCATTGTGTCAAGTTACTCTGTTTTCATTTTGTTGCTAAATTATGGTGGCTATACTTAAGTTGTTCCACACAGCAATTCAGTTCAGTACACAAGTATATTTTTGAAGGTAGAAATTTGTGCAGCGCATCATTGGGGTCTTTAGTGCCCTGTAGCAGCTGGAGGAAGAGAGAGCTCCATGCTACTTGCACAGTATTAAAATTGTTTCAATATTTTCCTTTCTAAATATGAGATATTATCTTGAATTAACATCTGAAAAATTTGTGCTAATTTTAAATTTAGCAGACAAAGCTTAGGGTGAAGTTCACTCTTGGGCAGAAGATCAGCCCAAGGCCCCCAGTTTGGGAGCGTGTGTGGGGCTAGAGCCCCATGTTTTTTTCAAATGCAGAACAACACAAAACAAAATGAAAAACTCACTGTGCAGTGTTGGCTCCTGTTCTGTGGGGCTGGACGTAGCTCGCGTCTCTGGGTGTTGCCACCTGGCATGTGGGTCACAGCGCAGCTCACTCAAATTTGACCTCGCTGCCCCTCCATCATCATGATGGAGAGGTGACTGGGCCAAACCTGAATGGTGCTGCAACCCCATGCACCAGATCTTTGTGGCCGGAGCTGAGCCCAACCCCATAGGACAGGAGCCACTGCTATATGGTGAGTGTGGGGAGGGCTTGCTCTGCAATCCACCTGACCCCCCCAGCCTTTTCCACCACCCCAGGGGCAGGACCCAACCCAACCCACCTTCAGGGCCTCTATCCCTTCTCACCAGCGTGATGTAGCCCATCTCCTGAGAGTAGATAGAGTGAAATAATGCTACATTTCCATATAATAATATGAAAAATATCAACAAAATTTTTCACAGGGCTGTACTTGGGACTTGGGTGGTGTCAAGGCTATCTGCTGATTTTGTGCATAAATGAATTAATTTTTAAAGGGGCCCCATCAGTTAAAAATCACATTTCGTGCACAAGCACAGCTCCTTACCTACATTGCTAACCATGACTTGTATTTTTACTAATCTAGTTTTTTCGTGTTTAAACTCTTATTTCATTTTTTTTGCCTCTCAGCTAGAGCAATAAAATGTCAGTTTCACATTCAGATGCTTAGTGCTGCCTTGTTTTTTTTTGTAGGCATGGCAAGGGAATATTTATTTGTGTACAAGTTTCATTTATTTAAATGAATGGAAATATTTCTGTGGCTCTGATGTTTTGTAAAATCTTTTTTTCACAACATTTACTTTTTGAGTTTTGTCGTCTCTTTAAGATAAGAAAAAATATTATTTTAATTTAGCATTTGTTAGGTTTTTGTGCTTGTGTAAAACGGATCCCCGCTGGGATTTGAATTTCAGTGCAGAGCAGAAGGCTGGTATTTCCTGAGAGATTTAGAAATGGGCCCTTCTTTATTAAGGCATTTAATTCACCAGGTTCATTTTCCAAAGAGCATTTCTCTCATACGTGGTTAAGATGATGCCACATGCACAAGGCTATGTGAACAAAATCTGTATTAAAGTGCTGGGTATGCTATATTTGCATGCGTTTAATGTGACTACTCACTTGGGCCTCCATTCTGCAATAGATGTGTGAGCAGAACTCTGGATGAGTACAGAGCTCCAGTGAAGTGAGAGAGATTCTGTATGAACTGAAGGGTCTGCCTGCATGGAACAGATTACAGAATCAGGCTCCTCCTCTACAAAAAAAAAGTTGTTTGCTGCTACAGCTAATTGTCATTAGGATGGTTCTCCTTTTGTTTAACTCAGTGTAGCTAAAAAGGCTCATTTATGTCACTGCAGCAGATCAGCTTAATTTGAAATTCATCAAACTTCAGTTATTCACCTAGAAGAAGTGAAGTTACACTGTTTCATAGTTGCACAGCATCACTTCTGTAGGATACTTAATTTTGTCTTCTCGTTTTCTTCATATTTTTCAGATTCAGGAAGAATCAGAAATGTGGAAAATAAGGGAGCTGGAGAAACAGACTCAAGAGACTTACCGATGGAAGCAAGGGAGAATGTCGCCCAATACTTCCAGGTGGGACTTAGTTACATGGGGGAAATAATCCTCTGTACCACTCCGTATTGTAGTAGTATTTAATGTTTACAAAGTTCTTTAAACAGAGTGAGAGTCCTGTATAACGGCCAAAAATTTATTAACCATTTTGGTGACCACACAGGAGCATCCCTGTATTATCCTGTTGTAACTGGGTTCACTCATCACTGTGGTGCTTCCTGCTGGCTGTTGTGGGGATTAGCTCTTCATATTAGTGTGCCCACTTTGGGTGATGCCTCATCACCATCACTCCTGCTCTAGGACCCACCTCTCTCTAAGGACCATGGCATCTTCTTCAGTGACACAGCCCTCCAGCTGTGTCACGCACTGTGTTCCCCCCTTCCAATCCACTGTTCAGCCATTTCCCTTTGTGACTACTGCAGCACATTGTCTGCCCACTTCCTCATGGCCCCAGCACCTTCTTTGCCCTTGCCTCAGCCTGCAAACCCCAGCAGCCAGCCAGAAGCTTTCTCGTGCTTCCCCAGTGCTTGGCCATGATTGGCTTCTGCCTTCAGCCCTTCTCTGATTGACTGTCTCCTACACAGCCTCCTTAGGGCTCTATTAGCTCCTTAGAAGCCAGTGTGGGGCAGGCACCCCATTACACCTGTATACACCACACTCAACTCCTGTTGAAGTTTCACACGGCATCTTTGTGGGGTGATCCAGGTATGCAGTTTTTAAAATATTTAACTTTAGGTAAGCTGGGGCCTCTGAAATAGCAAGATTATAGTTTGGTTAAGAAGTGTGGTAAGTTGACATCTGAAAAGTCTGTGCTGTCTTTGATAGATGTACTCAGTGCTGGTGCATTAGTATTTATAGTGTGATGTGGGTTATCACTAAATGAAATCATTCTGACCCAAGGTCTTTCACCGCATAAATTCTTCCCAGTTCCTGTCCAGTACTAACGTAGGTAATAGCCGGTCACCTGTGAGTACTCTCTAAACTGGCTAAATGGTCATTGGTGTGCTTGAAGATCTCACAAGCTAAGCACGATCAGGTCGGTTTGTACATGGATGAAAACCTTCAAGGAATTAGCAAATGATGTGATGTGTGAAGTCATTTTGCTAACTTTTGTCTTTGAGTCTGTATTGAGCCCAGTGGTCCAGTTCGATGCTGGGAGATGCTATCTTTTAGGGGAGATGTTAAAGTGAAGTCATGATCAGTTGTAATCATTAAAGACCCCATGGCTGGTAACCCTGGTACTCACCAAATTCCAACTCCAGTAATTATGTTCCCTCTGCAATTTGTATTGCATACTGTAGTCTTAATTTCCTGCCTTAAAGTGTTGTCATTGTGCACTGTGAGCCATTCCAGAGGTGGTTGCATTTCAGTGGTGTTTGATGTGTCTTTTCAGAATACTGTGAGGCATAATTAATTATTGTTTACAAAGTGATTAGAGAAACTGATGAAAGGCAACTGTCCGTGGAAATCACATATCAATCATTGGGTTGGTCCTATGGAAGCTCTGAGTGACCGTCCTATGGAGATGGAGTGAATCTCTTTGCATGGGCTGACGTGCTTTCTCCCCAATGCCCTCTGTGCCGTAGATTGATTAATTGCCCAAAAAGTAATTTGTTCCTCCGAAATGACCACTGAAGAACACTCGTTTTCTCTCGGCAGTAGTCGGATGCGCAGTGACGGTTTCGATGAGGAGAGCCAAAGGGCTGACTGGAAAGCTAGGAACTTTGTGCATGTTCCTGACATGATCGAAGATGACCTTCTCAGGGCCCGGACCTGGAATAAGAAGCTCTATGAATGTGAAGCCAACATGCCAGATAGGTTTGTGGGGTCAATTACTATCCTGGCATGGTTTCTATAGAAAATGTACCTGGTACTTCATGGCCCTCACATTTCACAAAAGTTAGTGAATTTATCCTCACAACACTCCTGTGCAATAAGGAAGTAACATCATCCCCATTTTAGAGATGGTAAAGTGAGGCACAAGTAACATACCCAGTGTCACACAGAACCAGGAATTGAGCCCAGATCTCCTGAGTTTCAGTCCTGTGCCTTAGTCACAAGAGCATCCTTCCTCTCTGGCACTAAATAAATGTAGCCCTTAACCCAAGCCTTGTTTAGTACTGCTCTGTGTAGAATTTAACCGAATCTACTTTGATATGAAGCTGGCTAATCTCCCAGAGTTAGAGGGAAATTCTGGTCAGTTCTTTTGGGGGTATTTCTAAAAAACAGAAGCTGCATTGTACCTCCCTGAACTCCTCCATTACTGTCATTTTAGCCAATCATTTCATTCCTCTGGGTTTCTTTTTTAATAGCACCCACTCCTAATCTGACTGTTGGCATTCTTGCTGCCTGAAATTCTCAGTACAGCTGTAATTCTGTATTTGGATAGGCTTTAAGTGTTGAATCTAGCAGTATGTAGATTTTACCACAGTGATAAAGGACCATATAATTGTGTTTTACATTATAAATGGAGTTTTGTGATCACACAATTGAATACAAATGAAACCCTCTTAGTATGGGGAAATACACAAGGTGAGCAAAGCAAATTACATACCATGGGTTAAGTCAATGGAAAAATTCCATTGACTTCAGTGGAGCTAAGATTTCACCCCATGTTCCCTGGGTGTTTATAAGAAGTGTGAGCTCCCAAATCATTGGGCTTCTGCCAGGTAGGGAAGTACAAGTTCCCTGCAAGAAAAAAATCAAAGTGGTCGTTAGTCTGCTCAGAATGATCTGAACAGAACCTAGCAAAGAAAATGTTAGCACCTTAAACAAGAAAGGAAGATACTGGCTGATATTCTTCCGGACTCTTTTTTTATATTTTTCCTAAAACTCTCTCTCTCTCTGTCTCTCATTTCACCCTGATTTTGGTTATGAATATCCTGTGTGGTTTTAACATGTTTCCTGCTGTTCTCTTGCAGATGGGGTCACAGTGGCTATAAAGAGTTATATCCAGAGGAATTTGATACTGATAGGTAAGGTCAAACAGGCCTATTGAAAAATCCAATATCTTAATTTCTGTCAGGTCACACAGTGAAATTAGAGCTTGTACCTCTCCAATACAGACTGTAAATTGATCTTTCCAGGCAGAATTGAATTGTTTACCTAGCAGACATGTGGCCTGAAATTCCGGTTCATTAATGTGTTTTCTTACTCAAAAAAATCTGACAATAATGTGAGAGGGCTGGCTTCACTTCATAAGGCATTAATACTGAATTAAGGCTTGAGTGCTGTCCCTAGTTTGTCCGTATGTGGCATCACTCCTGCAGTGATGATCCCTCCTTGTTCTGAGCCCAGAGAGGTGATTGTATGTCTTCTAATAACAGGACATCCAGCTTTAACCCTGTGGTAAGAGTGATTGAAATGCTGTGCAGATAAGTGTTTGGCTTCTCAGAGTTGGGCAATTTCCTAAAGTGATCCAGCTTTCACTGACTGGCTGAAAGCATGTCTGCACCTAGAAATGCTAGTCAGAATGAGAGCAATTGAGAGTGAAAATGGAAAAAAAAAAATCTATTGGGACACAGATTTCTTTATTTTAAAAACCGTACATAGTAGAATTGCCAAATCTAGCACTTATCTGATTCCTGATAGATAGTCACAGGTAAGGAGTTCTTAGTAAGCTTTGCAGAATTATGTTATGTTTTCCATGCTTTGGGTTGGTTAAAATGCCTTTGATATGGCCTCTCATCCCAATTATAAGTTATGGACCCAAACTGTTAAGTGGTGAAGTTAAAAATGCAGCCAACTTATCTGACATAGCATCCCTATGTTTGTCCTGAAAGGAACTCAGGGTAGATGGGCTTGACTGATGCTTTGAAATAGGAAATGCTTATTTAGAATCTGCCCAGGCCTCTATTCTTTGTTCCTGTTACAGTGACCAGCAAGAGAAAGATGAACAAAATGCTGTCAATGGAAAGCGGAAATCTCATCCAGGAAAACAATCTGTGCATGAGTCACTCAAACGGAAGAGGCCAAAGAAATCACAGAAGAAGAAGAAGCAGAAAAAGAAATCACATAAAAAGCGAAAGAAGAGGAAAAAGGAGAAGGTAAAGGCATCATCAGATTCTTCCCAGGAAAGCGGCTGTTCAGAGGAGGGGACTTCGGGCGCCAGGAAAGGGAAACACAAGCACAAGAAGAAAACCAGGAAAAGACTTGCAAAGGAACCTGCCTCTTCCTCTGGACAGGAAAGTGACTCTTCCAGTGTGAGCAGCTCTGAGGACAGTGAACCTAAGGAGAAAAGAGAAAAGTGGTCTAAGAAAAAAAGGAGGAAATGCTCTGTGTCTGCATCAGAGAGGCACAGTGAGATTCAGGAGAAGCAAAGCAAGAGGAAGAACTGGAAAGTGGCAGCTGATGAGAAGTCAGAGGACAGCTCAGATGAGGACTAACAAGACGCTGTGAGTCTGGGGCCATGGGTGAAATTGCACGTCAGCGAATGGAGATGGATCTTTTCTCCCAACACAGCCCCGTGGTACAAACATGGTGCCTCATTGATTTCTGGAGCACAGCAACTTCATACCCTGCCAGCCCACAGGTATGGGCTCTGCACTTTGCTGACTCACAAAGGCACCTCTTTGTTTTTTGCTGGTTTAAAACCAGGAATGCTGAAAGGCCTGCGGGGAAGATGCTGTTCCCCAGGTCATATCTCTTGCCCACCCACCTCAGACTCTATAATTGTTCTCATTTCATGGCCATATTTGGTTTTAATTGATGGTTCCTGTTGGGCGATCTTCAGAAGGGAAATGGGTGCATTGGCATCGCCTCTAGGTTTTTTTAATTGTTCCTCTTTTAATGCATAACCAGGTAATGACCAAGACACAATTGCAATAAAGAGCAGAGGCCACAGACTAACAGCATTTCTGCCAACCTGATTACAAAGGATGTGCCATTGGATTTAACAGCAGGGGCCTTCACGCAGCATTATCCCCAGGATGAAAATAAGCGGACGTGGCCCCACGGAGACAGTCGAAGTAAGGAGAAGGCACTGGTCTGGAATGAGGAAGGGCAGCTGGGGTGTCACAATTCTAGCTGCGGGTCTGGTGACCCCACTGCATTGGTTTGTTTCAAACTTACCTCAGATCCCCTACCTCTGCCCTTTGTGTGGCTGACTTTCCCTCCTTCCTATCAGTAACACGTCCCTCTGGATCCACTTGTGCTGATGCACGGGCCTCTGATAGGTTTCCTGTTCTGTCTCTGGCTGGCCCAATGTGTTTGACACAAAGATTGGGATACAAGGGAGAAATGAACCCTTTCTCCCTGCAATAAACATAAAGACTCCATTTGTACTTTCCTTTTGAAATCTGATCTCTTTATCACTACTTTAGAGCAAGACCCAGGGATAGAGCATGGATGTGTTCAGGGGTTCTAAAGGTCTTGTCAGACCTCTCTTTGTACAATTTGTTCACCAATGATCAGGTTCCACAGACCTGTGAATATGTTTTGGAGCCTTTCTGTATATAGGAGATCACATCCCTGCTTAATACTCTCCAGCAGAAGATGGCAAAGGGGACTCTTAGCTCATACAATTCCCTACCCCACGTTCCTCTGAATTTCCATATGTGACAGTAGGTGGTGTCTACACTCTCAGAATGTGGAGGTCTTGAATTTCTCTAGGTCAGAATTGGTGTCTGGGCTCCCAGATATATAAACTGCAGTCTCAAACTTTTCACAAAGGCTTTTCTCTGTGTGCGCTTGCATATATGTAAGCCGTGGAGATACAAGGGGATTACAAATCTGTGCCCAAGTCAAGAGGAAACATAATTCTTAGGAGAGTTCAGATCTGTATGTCTTGGGATCCTCCTATGACTTAGCTTTGCTTGAGTGAAGTTCCAGTTGAAGGCTTTTACCACTCAGATGGGACAGTGCTAAATGAGTAAGGGTGAGATGTCCTTCTCTGGTCTGAACAGTGTAGATTACTGCTCTGACATATTGAGGCTGGGGCAAGATTTTGTATTAAAAACTCCTACCCATCCACATTCTGCTAATCCCTGAACTAATCATGTTCCCAGTTGTCCTTCTGCAGGGCCATAGGTAAGGGTTTTATAGGTTTTTTTCTCAGAACTTCTTGTTGAGACAGTACTCGCAGCTCCAGGGGCGGCAGCCAAAGTGCCTCGCTCATACCTACCTACCTCCTGGGTCTTCGTGAGTGGGATTAATGTTTGTACAGCTCTTGGCAGATGTAAATGGCTATGAAAATACAAAGTATTGTATAACTCTCCTTGGGTGTGCCGGAGACTCCAATTTTTAACTCCCCAATCTTATCTCACTGTAGCTCTGTTGACTTCTGTGGAGTTATTCCTGATTTACCCTGGGAGGAGAATTAGAATCAGACCCTGAGGAATTAGAATGAGGGTTGTGGGCCCCAAAGGGACAGTCCTCAGCTGGAGGAATAGTGCCTGGGATATGGGCTTCAGCACAGAATAGAGGAATACCAGAGAGGTAAGGGAGATCCCAATTGGAGTTCAAAACTAGATAGCAGAAACACAACATTGGAGTAGTTTATCTTCTAGTGGGAATGTCTTATATGTCAGCCTGGCAAACAAATTGTCCCCGCCTTACTGTCTATAATCTGCTCAATCAGAGAACTAGCAGATATTTGGGAGGAAGAGGAGGGAACCTGGATACACAATAGCCCAGATCCTTGGTCTTTAAATGTCATCTCCCTTTCTCCACCTGAAGCAGATGACAGTTTTTAGCTCTCCCTATGCATCTGGGCTGACTGATAAAATGAAGAGACATCGTAGTGTCTGTCACTATGTGTCCTCTTCCCCTACTGCCGCAGTGCTGGTCTACACCCTGTCATCCATTCCTCCTTCTAGAAGGCCGATGTTTGTGACTTCCTTTCCAGGGCATGAATATGTGGGCAGCTCCTTCTCTCGTGGGGCTAAGCAATGTCCTAGTTCTCCAAGGTCCTCTCTCCTTGTGCAGAGATTTCTATGAGCAGGAAAGGGAGCTATCAATGATTCTTTTCTAGTTCAGTGTGAGAGCCACTTCTCTATTGCAATCTGCAGAAATGTTCATGCAATAAGAATGCAGCAGCTTTTCACACATCACGAGATGTGTTCAAGGAGATTTTTATAAAGAAATCCTCTACAGAAAGATTTTAAATGAGAAAATGTATAACTGCAGAAGAAAACAGATTCATATATTGCAATGTAGACCTTATGGGTGGATTTTAGGGCAGAACTGAATGTTGGGGCTCAAACCGTGATCCTACTATCCGATATGGTCCAGCTCCTAATGCAACCAGTGAATAGTGCTTGGTATGTCATTATTTTTGCTTTGGACTAGTGCTTCCAGGCATTTGAACATTGGTTGCCTCATGTTTCTTCATCCTAACTAAGAATATATGCCAGTTGTGCTCCTGCCCGTTAAAGGCATTTACTCAGGATAGTGGGCTGGCAAGAATGAGCTTCAGGACCTTTTACCCAACTCTGGACACTATTTCTTTACCCAGGATGATCCTAACTTTGACTTTCTTTCCCCTTAACGGCAGTGTCTGCAGCACTAAACCTCTGCCTGAGGCTGCTGGAACTGTGCTCCATAATAATCATTGTTGAACAGGCAAGCAATTCACTTATGAAGTTGCCCTCTTATTTTCTACACCTTCCCCAGATCTGTTAAAGAGCTTGTTTGTCTGCAATTCTGGCACCCTCCAGATGTTTGGATAATCTCCTACTCAAGGCACTCTCTCAGGTTTCCTGCACTGTAAGGTGGTGTACTACCACCACTGAACATATTTTTGAAGAGAATTCTAAGAGGTTGCCAGACAAAGCAAGGTGGACTGTATATCCTTTCTATCAAACTTAAATACAGGATTTTTAATGTGTGTGTGAAACAGTGGTGGATGTTCACCTTATTAGATAACGTAAGTCCTGATGGACTCAGAGAATAAACCAGCAAATTTCACAGCCACAGCTTTTAACCAGTTTCACTTTTTGGTTTTCATGCATTTGCCTACTGTGCTGTGTCTAGGTTTAGGCTTCAAACACTCCTGCAGAACAAGTGTTTTCATTCATTTATTAGTTCATTGAAAACATTTATATTCATTTATTAGTTCATTGAAAACATTTATATTCATATTACATTTTTTAAATTTAATTTTGATGCTAAGATATTATGCCCATCCTCTGTGGCAGTAGCAAGCACATCTCCTCTCTACTTTCCTCTAACTAGATAAAAGACTTAGGAAAAGCAATGACATACTTTCACATCACAAGACTTTTTTGGACAAGCGTTCCTGATTGTTTATTAAATTGCAGTAGGATGACACATTTATGAACAGTTCAGGGCAGCTAAACAATTCACAAGGACAATTGTACTTTCTGATTGTTCAGCCACTTCTGCATTTCGTGAAAGTGTCCCATAAAATGTAGCTTAGAACACATGATGCTCTACCAACAGCTGATAAGTTCGTTGAGCTGAAGAGGGGGGATTGGGTTGTCCAGAGTTGGGAAATGCAGTAGTTAGTGTCCTCCTTTCTGTACAATCTGAGCAAAGCGGTTAGTGATGGATAATGTGGTATCAATGAATCTGTCCACACAGCTGGCTAGGCAGCCTTCTGTCCTGGAGTCCAACTTTGAGCCAGGTTTGTCCACACATTTCTCCCAGCAAACTTCCATGAAGTTGTGAACCTGGATGTGAACCGGAAACATGTTAGTTACTACTATTTAATCAAATATTTTACAGATGGGGAATCTAAAATATGAAAGGGGCACAAGAAGCACTTGTCTAGAAGTCCTGCCAGAACACCATCCTTTCCCCCTGTGCCTTATCCTTGAAGGGACCATCACCCTTGAAACTGAGAGTTCAGTTATTGTGGCCTATTTAGTACTTGGTCCTTCTCCTGATACAGCACAAAGGGGCCCATTAATGCCAAAGATAATGAGATTTCTATGCTATATGCACCTGCTCATTAGGGATTGGACCAAGTCACTTTCTCACATTACCCCCCACATATCTTCCAAAAGGAGTGCCAAGGGATACCTAGAGGAGGCTGCCTTGCTCTCCCTGGGAGGGATACAAGCCGGGTTTAATCTCTAGCCAAAGAGTTGCTACAGCTCCAGCAATTCTTTTACGTTCATAACTGACGGAGCAAGCCAAGAGGTGCCAGGGCTATGAGCAGCCCTGGCAAAAATGCAGCACCGGTTCCAAGTATCTAGGGGGAGAAGGAGGAAGCCCTGGGAGGAGGGAACAGGGGTCCCAGTGACTGAGGATCTAGACTCCGTTGGGGCTGATGGGGGAGGCGCTCCAAGAAGTGTGTGCAGGGCCCCTTGAAGGGCGGGCTGTGGCGGGACCCTAGGGGTGCCCGCGGGGGCTGGTACCTGGGCGGTGAACTGCGCCCGTTGCTGCTCAGCGGCCACCAGCCGCTGCAGCTCGGAGACCGCGGGGTCCCGGGCCTCGTCCGGGCCGCCGAGCTCCGCCATGGGGAAGCCGCGTCCGCCCGCTGTGACCTTCACCGGCGGAACCGGAAAGGAAGGGGCCGGTTCTTCGCGCTCCGGGGCCAACCCGACTCCAGGAGCTCGACGGCCGGGTTCTGTTTCCGCTTCCGGGTGCCCTGGCGCCCTTGGGGCCGTGGGGGCGGGGTCAGGGGTAGATGGCAAGATGGCGGCGCTGCTTGTACGCGGGCGGTTGTGGCGGTCCCCAGGCCGGGGGCTGGGTGAGTGCCGGGGGTGGCGGGCGCTCGTCAGCCCGGCCCCTCCATGGAGCTGACCAAGGCCGCGGGCGGGGTCTGGTCCTGGCTCGGGCGGTGACTCGCTGTGGGGCCGTGGCAAGGATGACGCGGGACAACGACAGTGACGACCCCCTTTGCGGTGGGGTGGGGTGGGGGGGG
>ML677426.1:352225-434935 GCA_007922305.1 Dermatemys mawii
GAGCTTACAATTGTATCTAAACCAGGGGTTCTCAGCCTGGGGTACCTGTACCCCTGGGCTATGCAGAGGTCTTCCAGGGGGTCCATCAACTTCTCTGCATATTTGCATAGTTTTACAACAAGCTGCATAAAAAACACTAGCACAGTCAGTGCAAACTAAAATTTCATACAATGAATGACTTGTTTACACTGCTCTATATTCTATCCACTGAAATGCAAGGACATATTTATATTCCAAAAGCGACAAAGAGTCTTGTAGCACCTTATAGACTAACAGATCTTAGGGATCATGAGCTTTTGTGGGCTAAGACCCACTTCATTGCAGATCCAGACTAACACGACTACCCCTCTGATACTAGACACTATGCAGGGCACATTTATATTCCAGTTGATTTATTTGTTAATTATATGGTAAAAATGAGAATATAAGCAATTTTTCAGTACTAGTGTGCTGTGACATGTCTGTATTTTTATGTCTGATTTTGTAAGCAAGTAGTATTTAAGTGAGGGGAAACTTCGGGGTACACAAGATAAATCAGATTTCAGAAAGACATACAGTAGTCTGGAAAGTTTGAGAGCAACTGCTCTAAACTATCTGTTAGTTCTCCCTCTGTCAGTTTTAATTGTGCAGCACTCCACCTGCCTGTGAGCTTTAAAGAGGTAGTAAAATTCATTTGAGGTCCCTTTGTGAAAGGCAGAGTGCTATTACTATTTAACTATAAAAAAAAAAACCTATAAATGTGCAGAATATTTTATAATGTGTCTGCTATTCCAAGCCATTGAATGAGTCAATGCCACAAAGATCTGGCAGCTTAAAGATCCAAACAAATATTAGAAAGAACACACCAGACCTACTAGCAGTTCAGGCCTTTGAAAATATTGTAGTCACCCCTAACAGCTTAATGTTGAGCAGGTCTTTTCTAATGTTATCTGTTTACGTCCTGAAATGAAGGCAAGATTTCCCTAATGCTCACAACATAGCTTCAACGTCCATCATGCCAGAGTTGGTGGCTGATGTTCTTGTCTCAGATTCCCTGAAGTACTGTTTTGGGTGCAGCTTTCTTACTTTTGGTGGCATGAGGCTTTGGATATTAAATCTGTGGTAGGGAAACTGAAACGTGTACACCAGGCTTGTTAGAAATATTGCCAATAACACATTCTCCCCCCCCCCCCACCATGGTGTTGTTTGTGGGGTATAATTTGTATTCTCTATTCTAACTTTCTGCATCCTTTTTCTGAAGAAACCACTGACTTCCCTTTTCAGGCAGTCCTCTGGACTCTTATTACTTATTGATTAAGATGTTGGTTGCTGTAGTTTAACTTCCCAGGATTTGCCTTTAAGTTTTGGGGGTGTAAAAGGCAACTAATCAATCTTTGTTCCGTTGACAGTTCTTCTCAGTAAAAGTCTGTTGACCAGACCTGTGGTTGCCTGTACAACGACCTTGGATCGGCCAACTCTGGCACATCAAATCCACGTCTCTCCCAGAAGCTGTGGTATGTTAGTCTAAGTTGGGACAAAAGTTAGATTGATAACCACTTGGGAAGCTGCTATTCTTTATCTATATTGTTGTTTTTATGTGATATTTGATCCTAACCTTTTCAACCAGCTCAATTGCTGTAGACATTAGTGTTTTCTTGGCCCCATAGAGTGATTTGTATAGTCCCAGATAAGAAGCTGCTTTATCTGCTCACTGCACCTAAATCTGAACAGGCTTTTGATTTAAAATCAATTGACATAATTTAAATTAGAAGTTGGAGAAGTAAATATCTGCAGCATAATTCAATGCTAGAAAATATTTGCAAATTGCTGTGAGGTTTTTCCCTCTTGTTTTGAAGGGCATGGAAATTGGCATTGCCTGAAAATTCAGGCAGTCATCTCAATGAACAGGAAATAGTGCTGTTACGGTTTATTAGACTTCACTTTGCACTTCATGGTTTCTGCTGAAAACTTCATGATTCTTTTTGTCAGCCTAAAACTAACTTCTCAGTAATCTCACATGCAATATCATTTTATTACAGTATGCAGGAAAAGTGTAATTCTAAATCCAGCTTTTTTTTTCCTTAGCATCTTTCTTAAATGGTAGTAGCTGAGTTTCAAACAAACATTCTCAGTTTACTAACAAAGGTGTTAGTTTTCTCAAGCCAATTTCCACAGACATTCACAAGATAGAATAAAGAATGAGTGATCCTTTTTATGGCTCTGTCATAGATTGATAGTGATTGTTGAAAGCTTGGTGCAGAAATTGTGGCTCCTCTGTTGGATGGGAGCTTCTGGTCCATCTGAGGTCAGGCTAGAAAGACTGGATTAGAGGCAAGATTCATTGCTGGACAAAATTTCCTTTCTCCATGTAGCAAGAATCAGTGGAGAGTGGTGTAAGATAAATAGACAAATACCAAAATCCAAGACTGTCATAATGTATGCCATTACACCTGAGAAATATTATAACCAGGGATTAATTAGGATTTTATGTCCTTTAGACCAAAACATTTCCTGTCAACCCCCACCCTCACCCCTGTAATGGAATCTGCCTATGCTCCCCTTACATTACTGCACAGTTGGCTCAGCAGAGGAGCTTGGGCTGGGGTTAGAACTGGAGATGGGGGAGGAACTGGGTCTAGAGGTGGATCTGGCCGGAGGGTGGAGAGGGAATGAGGACAGAGTGGAGCTGCATCTGGGGCTGGAGCTGGGCTGGGGCAGAGTGGGGCTGTGCCTGGGGGCATAGCTGGTCAGCGTGGCGTTTCCCACCTCCTGTGGGGGTTGGCCCACGCCCCATCGTGCGCCTCCCTAAACATTCTTCTCCCTCTCTCCCCCACCCTGGCATAATTTGGGCACCTCTGACGTAACTTAAGGCAGGAACTAGAAGAATACAGATGTAAACCAAACAAACTGATAAAGAGTGACAGCCAAGCTGCCCCCACTCCTTTTCCCCTCCAAGTTTTCTACTTTCTTATGCAATGAAAAGTACTCATACTCTGTTAATAGTTCTTTCCACAGACCATGTCTACTTGAAACAATGTAGCCTTGTACAATACCAATATGTAAACAAGTCCAAATCAAAAAGTTTGTTACATTTATGTCAAAAAGAAACTTGTTGCATGTTGAGAAGTGTTTCTCGAAGTTCATGATGGTAGCACATTAGTCCACTATAGTTGTTTTGCTGGTGATCCTTTTGTTCCATTGTCACAGCAGTTCTTCTGTAATATCAGTCACCCTGCGCAGAGCAGGATAAATTCCACGTCTTCTTTTTTGGTACAGTTCACATTAAATCTTTTTTCCAGCTCATGATTTCAGGTTGATCAAACAGCAGTAAGCATTTAGACAAGCGATCTGATATGTGTTTAAAATTAGTTCTTTGGAACTTTAAAGTGCTAGCACTCTGCTGTTAAGTGCCAATGTATTGTAAGGTATCTTGCTTCTCTCAGTGTATGTGAACATCTCTTAGAACCATTTTTCTTCTAGTGATGTCCAAAATGTATAGAAAAAGTAGGCAAGGTACAAAGACCCCAAACTACCACTTCTGTTCTTGTCTGAATCACCTTCTGTGCAAGCAGAACTGTGTACTGGTAGTTGTCTGTGGAAGCGGATTGGGATCATGGGGCCTCTTTGACTACTTCTAGGCACTGAATACCTGGGGAAGTCCCCTACTCTTGTTAAGGTAACAATCTTAATTCATGCACTCAGCTCTTCATGGAGTTATCTGTCACAGAGGTATCAGATACTTAACAGATACAGCACACTCCATGCATAGCTCTTAAAACATTTCATAAAGAAAGGAGAGGGGTTTCAATATCATTATCCCATATCACAGATGAAAAACTAAGGTACAGAGAAGGGAGGTGACTTCCCTTGGGTCACACAGTTGATGGGAGAACTGGAAATAGAACCACTGCATTTTGGTGCCGGGTTTTCTTCCCTCTCCATCCTGTTATGCTGTTCATTGTTCTTCATCTACTCGTTACTAACTGTCATGTACTGAGCAGGGCCCTCAGTGAAGGCCACAAGGAGGCAGAACTGGCAAGCACTGCATCTGCAGACCGTTCATGATACACTCAAGCACTAAGGCAACAACCTTTATTATTGTTTTCAAAGATACCTGTTCTGTGATGTTTGTGAAAGGGCTGTTATTGAACAGCAGGCCATGAAACAAACGAAGGTGTAATTTCCTTTGGCCTCATCTCTTTGCTTTTTCAGTCTGTTGTTGTCTGTGTCCTAATTAAAGGAACTTCACTTTCTGAACAGCAGAGAGCGCATTCAGAGAAGAGATATTTAAAACAAGCATTTAAGGCGGTATTTAAAATAGGAATATTTAACACAAGAATCTGGAGTAACCCAGTGAAATTAGTAGGCAACAGGTATCATGAAACACGAGGAAGTACTTTTTCACATAATGCACAGCTAACTTGTGAAACTCATTGCCAGGGGAAGTTGTGAAGGGCAAAAGTATAACAGGGTTCAAAAAAGAATTAGATAAGTTTATGGAGAATAGGTCCATTAATGGCTGGTAGCCAAGATGGCCAGGGATGCATCTCCATGCTCTGTGTTCCCCTAAATCTCTAACTGTCAGAAGCTGGGTCTGGACAACAGGATGGATCACTTGATAATTGCCCTGTTCTGTTCATTCCCTCAGAAGCATTTGGCACTGGCCACTGTCAGAAGATAAGATCCTGTGTGAAATAGACCATTGTTCTGGCCCAGTATGGCATTCTTATGTTCTTACGAATATGGTTTTAGCAATAAGTCAAAGGCAACCTGATTTTGCCCAGCTAAGGGCTATGTATCTAGGTCTGAGAAAGCACTTAGTTACACAGAGATGGTCAGAATGAGTTAACCATTGTTCAGATTGGGATATTGTGAGCAGAAACTCTGTGTTGAAAATGCTTTTTTTTGCAGCCGGTTCCAAGGCTGCATCTCTGCACTGGACGAGTGAGCGAGCTGTCAGCGTCCTCTTGCTGGGTCTCCTCCCTGCAGCCTATCTGTATCCTGGACCTGCCATGGACTATTCACTGGCTGCAACCCTCACACTCCACGGTCACTGGTAAGCGTAGGTGTGAAAAAGTCCAATAGATGTCTCACCAGCACCAGCCAGAGCTACTCTTTGGGCTTATAGTCCTGGATGAAAATGGAGCTGAGCAGCAAATCTACATGAATCAGTTCATACTAGAACACCTAGTAAAACAGAAGTGCAAAATTTTTATTCCTTGTGTTATTTTAACTGGCATCTTGGCCTGTTATAGCCTTGCCCAGACTAACATCTGTTACAATCTTTGTCATTTTGCCACTTCAGTTAGAGGGCATGGTAGATGCTCCTATTAGGGGAGCCTTCTTTCACTATGTCTCTTGCATTTCTCTCCTTATCCATATCTCATACTTTGCAGATAGTAGGAAATCTACCTAAGAGGGGCTATTGGCTGTCTCTGGCTAGTAGGTTATATATAGCCTTCGGATCTGAATGTTTCAGAGCATGCCCCTAAAGCAGTATCAGGACCAATCTGTGCTTAAATAAGCCCTCGAAGGGAAACTTAGGATTTTATTGGTGGCTCTTTTTCCTCAGAACCAGTACAGAGTCTGGGCCTGTGCTTACATTAGTGGGCACTGTGTTACTGGAGGTGTCATTTTTTGGTTGAGACAAAAATCAGCCTTGACTACATATGCTTGTTAATCCCCTGGCAGTTTTGCAAGAGTCAGTATATTGGTCCTGAATCTTGGCCAGATACCTTTTTGGGTAACTCTACTTTACCTCTCTAAATTCCATTTCCACTTTCGGTTGGGTACAGTATTTTTCACTTCCTTTGGCTGTATAGCTGTAAAGTGCTGTAAGTTTTCGATCAGAGGATGTTGCATTTTGGAGGATGTGTTTATCTGTTACCTTTCTAAGTCTACCCTCATCATTCTAGTAACTGAGCATTTTCCAAGTACTTTAAAATTGAAATAGTATCATTCTTCCTTTTCAGGCTGTAGGACAAATGGTTTGGCACTTTCTCAGATTTGTGTTTGTATATGCGAGTGCATGATTCACTGAAAGGCAGCTAGTCAAATAAATCTTTTGGGGATTTAATTCTGAGTATGCTGAGGCTTGTGATTTCTATTGATGTAAGAATTCTAGGTCAGCCCCCTGTGAAAGTTCTGTTTTTCTCACTCACAAGCCTCTCCCAACTGGCACGCAGTAATTGTTCCAGTGGTAGGTAGCTGTCCCTGGAGGTCTCTTAGGTAGCTTTAGCAAGACCAATGAAAGGCTTTGACTGTCAGGACATCTTCTGAACTGGACTCTCTATTCAGTGAGGAGCCATTGCAGAGAGCAGAGTCATTTGCTGCTCTTCTGAAACATCATCACTCTTAGGAATTCTTTTAAGAAATAAAACTGTCAGGGCTGTGGGAAGTCTTGAAAAGAAGCCAGACTTAAGACTTTTCCTGCAAAGGTGTTTGCATCCTGTGTTTCTGAGTCTTTCATTCTCACAGAGGTGGTTCCTGATTTAGGGGAAATTACAAATAACATGGCATAGTTTGTAGCAGGATCCTGAGTTGTACTGTCTGAGTTTCCTCGTGAGTAAAAATATATGCAAATGCTAACATATCTTCCATGACTATCTTGTGGTCTGCAAAGGGTAGGTTAGTAAATTCTAAAATGAAGGTCCGCGATAAAAAACCCTTTTTTTGTTCAGACAATTAGGGGCTTTCCCCAGCAAAAAGCAAGAGACAACTTGTTCTGTTTCACTTATCTGTTGCTCCAGGATAAACACTGTCTTGTTTTTTTTCCTCTTATGACTCATGGAGAAAGGCCACAGAATGACCCTCCTCCCTCCCTCGCACATCTGGTTTCATAGTTTGAAAATGTTTCTCTGATAGTAAGAAACTTTCCACTTCCAAAGCAAAGCTTGCAGGGGCTTAAACTGCTGAGATGTCTGTAGGGGAGCTGAACTTTCAGTTACTAAGATGGCTAAGAATAACAGGCTTTTTGTGCTGGTGACCAATGTGTGTCAGTCATGCCATCCCACTGTTTCGCCTGTTATGTTTCTTCAGTGATGGCTAGAGGTAGAAATGTGCATGACTCCTATGCACGCCTGTAGGGTATTCTCCTCATCCCCTACTGTGGAGCTGGGATTTTGTTGCATTTGCAGCCATTGCTTTGGACCTGAAGTGCATCATTTCTGTTTGGACAGTTAAAAAGGGAAGGTTCTTTAGGGCTGGCTACTGTTATCCCAGTGACAAATCAGAGAGCCCATACTAATGGCTGATCTGAAACTCCAGCATTTGCAGACTTTTCCTCTGTTTTTTTTCCTTTGCTCTCACTTGGCCCTTTAGGGGTGTGCTGAAATCCTGCGTCTTGGCTCTGCACTGCACCGCCATACATTCAGAGCTTCAGGAAGTATTGTCACAAACCACATGCAAACACACACTCCTGGCAGGCCAACCATGTTGATTGATGAAGTGAGTATCAGTGCAAACATCTATCTTGATTTGCACAAGAAACCTGAATCACTTAGATCTTGGACCAAGCTTCTTGGGCATGTAATATTTATAGGCTGACTTTGCCGTTCAAAGCAAAAACAGTTGAAGGTTAAGTTATCCATGGCACAGTCATAGGGCTGCCCATGGATACGTAAAAGCGACAGAGTCTTGTAGCACCTTATAGACTGACAGAAATTTTGGAGCATAAGCTTTCATGGGTGAAGACCCACTTCATCAGATGAAACGTAGCTGCTCTACTTGTGTTTTATGGGGCTTTATGCAGAACAGCCAAGGGTTCTGATAGGTACCACTCAGACCCCCCTTTACCCTATTCCACTACCTAGTGGCAGTACATAGCTTTAGCAGTTTGAGAGTTGTGGTCCCTTGCACTTCCTCTGATTCTCTCTGTGGATTATAGCCTCCTGACTTCCCCACCTCTTCTTAGGTGTGAATTATAGCTCTCCTCTCACTACCTCCTGCTTTTTTTGGTGACCTGGAGCTATTAAAATGCCCATCTGGGTAAAACCGGTATCTCTTCCCTGCCCCCCCCCCCCCCATGATAACTGCTATGAATGCACGATGAATCCTGCTAGATCTTTAGAGCTGTTACTGTTCCTTAGTTTGAATCAGAGAGATTTCTCAGGCTCCTTACTATGTGTAGACAAATCATGGGAACCAACAAAGACTTCCCAATGTCTCTCTGAAATGTAGTCTTACATTTTACAAGGCGGCACCTAGCAGTGCAGAAGGCTAATGTTGCTTAGCCTTTGGCATTAAAGATGCCACATCAGTGTAATAAGATCCTGTAACAGGAGGGCAAGGGAAAACTTTAAATATGGAACAAAGTGTTGACTGCCATAGATGCCATTCAGACACACTCAGGAGAATTCTAGGGTCTGCTAACTTCTTGACCTAATATGCGTCTTTGAGATCATCCAGGCTCCCTGTTTGCGTCGCAATGCCTGGCATCCTTTGTACATAGGGAGAAGAGACTGGGATCTAGCATTCTCCTGACTGTAAAGCAAGCACAGTGTTTCCTCTGATTTCTTTGTTTCTCTAGTGGAACAGCATTTCTCACTGTCCTCTGCCTCTGGAACAACTCCTAACTGGGTGTTCCCTAAATACTGTTAGAACAGTTAGTAGCCAAGATTTATTTGGCTCAGAAATCACCAGTCAGCACAAATGTTCTGTGAGTGTCTACAGCTGCCAGCTGAATAGGAAGTGAATCCTTTTCTCCAGCAAAAGCCTCTGAGTAGCAGAGGCACATAGCTCAGTGTAGGCAGATTACATGCAGACTGAGAAATACGAGTATTACAAGGGCATTCATTTCAGGGAAAGTCCCCACAGACGATGGGCAGGAGAGCCAGCCAGATTTGATTAGGGATTGCTCTGGTCTCTTTTCAGCATGTTTCTTTTTCTCTCTTTGTAGGGGTCTTGGGCAGGTTATAACTGACTATGTCCATGGGGAGACATCTGTTAAACTGGCCAATACAGGTCTGTATGTACTCTCAGCTGTGACATTTGCAGGCCTCTGCTACTTCAACTATCATGATGTGGGTATCTGCAAGGCCGTGGCTATGCTGTGGAGCCTCTGAGATGCAACCGAACTGCTGGCAAACATGATTGTTCACTGCTGCCTCTGCTTCATCATATTGTTACTAAATCATTCAATGAGAGAAAAACAGTAATTAAGTGCACATAGTGCATGGGTAGAAATTCCAATGCCGAGTCATCAAGAAATCTACAATTTGAGCTGCCTCCTTAATGCAAAAGCCAATATCAGTAGCAAAAAATGGGCTAAAAGTGGGGCTCTGCCAGAAGAGAAGAGTTAGGCTGATGTGAATTGTATTCAGACAAGAGTGAACTAATCAAGCTGCAGAATAATTGGGAGTGAATTAGTAGTTATTGTATCAGGGACTATCTTGGATGGCTGAAACCCATTTTTTTCTTTCAATGGCTGCATTGTTTATGTTGTTGCTGTGTAATTATTGTTTAATTTCCCATTTTGTAAAATGAATTTGGCTGTGGGAAGGTTCAACCTTTGTTTCCAATGTTACAATTAGTGAATTGTACTCTAGGTGCCTCACATGATGTTCTGAGTGGTCCCTGAGAGTCAGTGTGAAGAAGGGAAGACTTTTTGTTAATCTGTACAATAAAGAATTTACAAATGTTGTGTGTGTGATTCTGATAGTCGTTTTTGTGCACTATAAACAGTTAAAATCTTCTCACCACTATGTCTTGAAGAAGGTATTATTTTAGGGAGAAGATATAGTTTATGCAATGTTTTGAATAGATCCAGTGCTGAATAAGTGCTAGGTGTTGTTACCGAGACTGTCCTTTGTTTATAATCCATTCTAGACACAAAGGAAAGAATGTTTCAGTGCAACTTAATTTCCAGGAATCATGATCTGCATGCGGTTTAATGGTTCAAATGGAAATTTTCTGTTTCTGTCAGCAGCATTCTCTCTAATGGAGAACATACAACCCACTCACGTGCTTTTCCTGAGCACTGCTTGTTTGATTCCACAGGAGATAGACAGTTTTGAATTGAAATGACAAAGAATTCATCGCTATCTGCTTCTTGGTTAAATCTTTGGTTTCATTCCAAAATTCCTTTCTCTTTGGGAATTTTTTTTGCAAGTAACCTTGACATTATTCTTCATTTGCATGTATTTTAAATGGCTACATCACTGACTTTCTGATGCCAGGAACTGCCAAGGATGTGATGTCCTGGGCAACGAAACAGTCCCATTTTTTTTAAGTTACATTTGTGTCTGTCCAATAACCTGTTCAAATTATCCTGAATGTAAACAGCTGTAAATCTATTGAGAACTTCTTATAATAGTAGCTTGGATAATTTTCCTCTTCCATGAAGCATATTTATTGAGTCACTGATAGTGGCACTCCGGTTAGAAGGTTATCCTCAGACTGGTGCTTCCAGCACAGAATATCTCTGTTTAGCTAAAACTTCCAGTAAAAATTATTTCTGCCTTAGGAAACACAGCAAAGTGAGTTATAACAAAAATAAAGTTGGCTCCATGCACCAGCCCACCAAGCACGTGCTTGGGGCAGCGCCTTCTGAGAGGCGGCAATCTCAGGGTAGCGCTTGCAGGTGTGTTTTGGTTTTTTCTGCTCCGGCGGGGCAGTGCTCGGGGGTTTTCCAAAATGTTTTGACAATGGAAATAAATGTCCAATATCAGTCAGAAATTGGGAGGAGGGAGAGTGTTTCATCGTAATTTAATTCTGACATGGCGTTTTGTTCTTAATAAAATGTAAAAGGTTTTGAGATGGCCACTCCTGTGCTAACACTTCCCTCTGTGATTTCTTGTGTGATTCATTTTTGTAAACAAAACAAAAAAAAACCACTCAACCTACGTGAAGAGGGGCCATATTCTGCTACCTTAGGTGGATTTCAAATTCTCTGCAAAATCATACTTACTTCTGTTTATTAATAAATAGGAAAGAAAGTGGTGATCTCTGACTTGCTCATTGTGGCTGCATAGAGGTTTCCAAAGCCCAGGTTAATAGAGGGCAGGGGGCACTTGTATGGGATTTTTCAAGCAAGAAAATTGGCTACATTTATTTTTCAGTCTCGTTAACTAATAATTGGAAATAGGAAGTTGTTTCATGTTATCCAAGGTGGTTTTACATTTTTCATTCCTTTCATGTCTGCTAAGATTTACAAACAAGGTCTAAATCTCATTTGTTTTAGAATCTACTCAGTGTTTTAGGGTAGTGTCAGTATCACAGCTGATGTCTTCAGGATAAGAGTTCAGATATGGGTGTGAAATAGTGTGACTGCAGCTGGCTGCCTATGTGTATAATGGCTTCCTGCTTGGGAGGATGAGATAGACCTAGAATTGAGTCATCTAGAGTCATTTATGGGATCTTTGCCAACTGTCTAGCATAATAAATATTTGAATGATAATGGCCCCCAGCTGAGTTCTTGAGGCTGTTGTGAAAGCACACTCACTGTTGTCTCCCCTCCCCTCTCCTCTCCTCCCACATAGGTGTAGTTTGACTTCTACATTTCGGGATGCCGCTCCAGTCTCACCAATGGAGCCATGTGTGGAGAGGCAAATTTCATGCCTGCAGTTGTGGGGGAACTCCTCCACTCCATTAGCTGCAAATTTCTAGCCTTTTATAAAGTGGTTAGTGTGGTCACTAAGGGCTTGTCTACACTAGCACTTTATCAAGAATCAGAGGGGTAGCCGTGTTAGTCTGGAATTGCAGAAGTGAGAAAGAATCCTGTGGCACCTTAAAGACTAACTGAAGTATTAGTGCATAAGCTTTCGTGGGCTAATACCCACTTCGTCGGATGTATGCAGTGGAAGAATCCAGGGGCAGGTATAAATAGGTAGGCAATAGCCAGGTTAAAGATAACAGGGTGGGTCCAGCTGTTATCTCTAATCAGGGAGGGTGAGGTATTCCTCTAGCACAGGCCTGCACAACATGCGGCCCAGGGGCCACATGCGGCCCGCACAGGCTCACTGTGCGGCTCGCGGGGGGTGAGTAGGGGCGGGGCTTTTTGGCCCACAGCTGGTTTTTTTGCAGTAATATGGCCCTCGCTGCTTTCTGAGTTGTGCAGGCCTGGTCTAGCAGCTGAATTGGAGGTGTGAACAGCGAGAGAAGAGAAACTGCTCTTGTAGTTAGCTAGCCATTCAATATCTCTGTTCAGTCCCAAACTGATTGTGTCAAATTTGCAAATGAATTGCAACTCTGCAGTTTCTCATTGCAGTCTGGTTTTAAAGTTTTTTTGCTGCAAAATGCTGACCTTTAAGTCTTTCATGGTGTGTGCAGGGAGATTGAAGTGTTCTCCTACAGGTTTTTGTATATTGCCATTCCTGATATCTGATTTGTGTCCATTTATCCTTTTTCGTAGGGACTGTCCAGTTTGACCGATGTACATAGCAGGGGGGCATTGCTGGCACATGATGGCATATATTACATTGGTAGATGTGCAGGTGAATGAACCAGTGATGGTATGGCTGATCTGGTTAGGTCCTGTGATGGTATTGCTGGTGTAGATATGTGGGCAGAGTTGGCATCGAGGTTTGTTGCATGGATTGGTTCCTGAGTTAGAGGAGTTATGGTGCGGTGTGATGTTGCTGGTGTGAAGGCCTTGGGCGCTGGCAAACCACGCTCTATGAACTTCTGAACCCTTGTTATCTCTCAAGGTCTAGCAGAAAGCTTAAGCACTGGAAAATCACAGGCATGCTTGTCCCTCTAGCTGTCCACGAGGTAGCCATGAGGAGAGCTCTTCTTTCACTGCCTATCACAATGAAGTAAACAAGCCTACTTATCACTGTCATACACGCCTTACAGCACATTTGTACTTAATAAAAGCAGCAAGCTGAAACTTTCCCAGGTCGCCTCCTTCCGCAAGCTGTCTCCGTCTGTTTCTTCCCAACACTGGTGAGAATATGCTTGAGGTTGGCGGGTTGTCTGTGGGCCAGGACTGGCCTGCCTCCCAAGGCCTGTGAAAGAGAGGGTTTGTTGTCCAGGATGGGTTGTAGATCACTGACGATGCGTTGGAGAGGCTTTAACTGAGGACTGTAGGTGGTGTTCTGTTGTTTTCTTTCTTGGGTTTGTCTTGCAGCAGCAGGCTTCTGGGTACACGTCTGGCTCTGTTGATCTGTGTCCTTATTTCCTTGTGCGGGTATTGTAGTTTTGAGAGAGCTTGGTGAAGATCTTGTAGGTGTTGGTCCTGTCTGAGGGGTTGGAGCAAATGCGAGTGTACCTCAGTGCTTGGCTGTAGACAATGGATCGTGTGGTGTGTCTGGGATGGAAGCTGGTGGCATGAAGGTAGGCGTAGCTGTCGGTAGGTTTTCGGTATAGGGTGGTGATGTGGCCATCATTAATTCACACCGTGGTGTCTAGGAAGTGGACCTCTCGTGTAGACTGGTCCAGGCTGAGGTGGATAGTGGGGTGGAGGCTGTTGAAATCATGGTGGAATTTTTCCAGAGTTTCTTTCCCATGGGTCCAGATGATGAAGATGTCATCAATGTAGCGTAGATAGAGAAGGGGCGTGAGTGAACGAGAGTTGAGGAAGCGTTGTTTTAGGTCAGCCATAAAGATGTTGGCATACTGTGGGGCCATGCGGGTGCCCATAGCGGTGCCACTGGTCTGGAGGTATATATTGTCATCAAATTGGAAATAACTGTGTGTGAGGATAAAGTCACAGAGCTTAGCAACCACTTGTTGCAACTAGCACTTTATAGGCTGCAACTTTCTCGTTCAGGGGTATGAAAAAACATGCCCCTAAGCGCAAGTTTCAGCGCTGTAAAGCGTCAGTGTAGACCGTGCACCAGCGCTGGGAGCCACGCCCCTGTAGAGATGGTTTTTTTTTTAAGCTCTCTCCTGGTACTCTGCCGTGACTACACAAGCCCAGTGTAGCCTAGCCCTAAGTAATAGAGATGGTGGTGCAGCCTAGCCCTGTCTCCCTCCTGTGTGATCGTGGGGATGTCATAAGTGTTCTCCAAAGCCAGCTGTGTCTGGGCTGAGTCTGTTCCCATTCTCTAGCTCTTTGGCACCCAGCTTCAGCCCTTGTCTGACCCCTTCCTCAGGATGTGGCATGCTGCACTCCAGCAGCCCCAGATCTTGCACCTGGGTCTCAGACCTCCCACTGTTTTCACAGCCTTCCCCCTCTCCCCGCAGCCCTTTCTACCTAGCTGTGGGCACTCTGCATTCTAGTTTAACTTTGAGGGACAGTGTGACAGGAAAGCAAGGAGAACAGGCTTAGCAAAGAAGTTTCTTAACAACTGTCAATGCTCTTATAAATCACCACAGAGCTAGTAAAATAAAATAAAAGTCCTGCGATGCCTCCTCCCCTAATCAGACCTCTAACCTTCTGGGAGTCTGAGGTTGGGACAGCATTTAGGCTAGGCTAGGCAAGGTCCCGCCTGCTGATATATGGTGATGGACAGCCCACCTCTTTCAGGCTATGTCTAACTGTGAACTAGGTAGCTTGAAGAGAGTTAGCACGTGTACAAACAGGGTAGCTGGGGTAGCATGGCTCAGCACAGCTGAGTATGTACCCATGGGTTTCAGGAGTGTTTGTACTCAGCATGGCTAAGACATGCTGCTGCTGCCCTGATACTGCAGCTACACTACTGTTCATACGTGTGCCTTAGCTATTGCAAGTATAGGTAAATGAGCTGGGAAACCACACCCCTAGCTTGTAGGGGAGATGTAGCCTCTGATAACACCCCCTTTTATAATAGCTTCTTCTCCTTTAGCTATGTGCATAGGCTGACAAGGCTAACCAAGTGGTCAGCTCCTAGTAGAAAATGGAGTCTGCTAGACTCAGACCTAGACCCATCCTGTTATGGTACAGATGGATAGAAAGACAGTGAGTCGTCTTCAGAGGAGTCTGCAAAATCTACTTCAGTTTTAAGTGCTGTGATAGAGGGAGACACAAATGGACACTTCATTAAAAAAAAAATTCAAAAGGTTCATTTTAACTCCAAATTTAATACTTAATTCAAAAAGTTGGCAATGTTCATCTTTTTTGGAGAAGGCATTGTGGTAAATAGCAGCCTTACCACAGAAGTCCTGTTGTAACTAGCAACAGACATTCATCTCTATGATCATAGAATTCCTAAGCTCCATATCCACTAATTTATTTTGTTTCTATATTTGCTCTCAGCTGCAGATAAGAATTGAAAAGCATCAGTCCTAGAGGCAATACACTCAGCACAAAGCCTGCAGAACTTAACTCAAGTGCCTGGAGGCTGTGTTTTTTGACTGGTTACAGTGAAGGGTTACAGTTTAGCATAGCGATAGTTTGACCACTTAAGTAAAAAAAAGTTGTATAAAAATGGCGAAAAAATTGCTTGTGTATGATACATTATCAAATCAGTTTATTTGGGAGACTTCAATAATTCTGGATTCATCCACTTCGTCTTCAGCACATTGTTTTAAAATCAGTTTGTTTAAGTCCTCTACTCTCTGAAAGGCCAAGTAGTATCCTCGCATTAGTGAAGATTCAAATGTGAATGCTTTTGTGTCTATGGGTGAAATTGACTTTTGGATGAAGATGATGTCACTGCTGTTTTCCAGAATTTCTTTGGGGACTACTTCTTCCTGAAATGGAGGAAATATGCGATTAACTACCAGTGCAAAAACTTGACACTTGTCTGTAGTTTTCAAATCTCTACCCCAAGAGCAGTTTATCATGTTCTAGCAGAGGGTTTCTCATAACAAATTTTTGGTTGCCTCCAACTGTGGCCACCAGCTCTTGCTGGTGGCTGCTCTGACAGTTTTTCCCAGCTGGAGCCATGCTGCTGCAAGGCTGAAGCCCAAAGCTGGAGCTCACCGCCCAAGGCTGAAGCCAAGAGCTGGGGCCCAGGGTCTGGCAGTGGAGAGGGCTGAAGTCTGGAGCCTGCCACAGGACTGAAGCTGAGGGTGGGGATGGGTAGGCTTAAGCCTACCCCTGGAGTCTGGGCAAGCTGAAGCCTGAAGCTCCTCCAACCCTCAGAAGGTGGGTTGGGAACTCACCAGTTTCCTGCAGTGTAGAAGTTTCCTCCCCTGGCACCGAGCACACATCACAGCCCCATGTGCCTGAAGATGTGCTGCCTGCAGTCCCCAGGAGGCTGTGCGGTGCAAGGCACCAATCCCCTGTTGGTAGTGCCACCAAACACCAACGCAGTGCATCCAAGAGCAACAACTGGACATTGCAGGGAGGGGCTGCTGCTTTTCCCCTCATCTCTGCCCATGAGGCTGTTGTGATGGCAGAAAAATCCCCTGGTGGCCGCATTTGAGAAACACTGTCTAGCGTGTTTAATTTTTTTCTTAATTTCAGTTCCTGATGTAACTGCGTTAAGGTGAACACTGGAAACAGAGGGAGTTACTTACCCTAAATTTAACAGTCCTTTCCCCACCTTCATCTGTGCAGTACATACAGTAAGTCTTGTTTTCTACCAGGATGCTGAATGCCACAGGCAACCCTTCCTCAAGCGTGTAGTCTTTGTAATAGTGGATGGTGAAAAACACTCCGCATCCTAAACACAAAGTACTTACTATTAGGAGCCTGTGCAGAAAGAGTTTGTAAACAGCTATTTAAAAACAGACGTAAAGGGGTTCCAACAGTTTTATTATCCAGTCATCTTACTACTCCATCACAAGCAGCCTCTGTCCATGACCCTCCTTACAGCTGAATGGAGCTGGCATTTGTTTTGTGTACTGCCCTGTGACTGCTGATGCTACGGATGAAAAAAATTCCATTGGACTTCTGTTACCTTGTGGGCAAAACAGTTAAGGGCTAGAGAGCGTCAGTGTGCAAACCCCTTGGTCACATGCACAAGGTGAGGGTTGCATTTCCTTCTCATGTTGGATGTAAATAGGATCCAAAAATCTGGCAGTGAATGAATAACTGAAAAAAAGTGGGGGCACGTAGAGGTGGAGCTGATCCACACTAAAAGAGGCTGAGAATTGCTCTTAGTGCCAGATACATTGCCTTGCTTGTTCAATATAAAATGATACTTCTCACTGACACAATGCAAAATGGGGATTCTGAACTTTGCTTGTGATAGAGGTCCACCAAGCCTGGTGGCTTTAGAAATCTTTGCAGCACTTTCCTAGCCCCTGGGCTTTGTTTCAGGCTATTGAACCACATGCCTCTTTCATGGGTGTGGTACAGGACAATGTTTGGGGATTGGGAAGGATTCACTGATCTTCCGTCTGCCCATAGCTAGAACTTCTGATCTTTGGCTTTTGCTATCATATGGAGCTGTATTCAGATTGGCTGACCCTCAAAATGTGCAAAGTCTTTTTTGGAGGGGATTGATGTCCTTTATCTGAGCTTAGCTCTATTCTTAGCTGGCGTTAAGGACAGACTACACTTCCTAGAAATGGTTGCTAAACTCAGGTCTGGCTTAGATAATCCAAGAGGTACAGGGGGCAAAAGCATACCTGGAAAGAAGAGATGGGGCAATGGTTATAGGACATGTAGAAGCCAAAAGTATCATACCAGATGTCATCTCTTGCAGTGTCATAAACTCAAATCCATTCATGACAGCATTCTCTGGTCCTGGCCGTACCATGAGTACCTGATTAGCTGTGTTTCGAAAGATTTGGTGCTGTAGGGAGCATTCCTTCTTCCAGTAGTCGCATTCTAGACCTTTTAATATATACATTAATTAGACAGTCACAACTAACTCCACTCTTCCCAGAAACAACTAGGGACTTTGGCATAGTCTAAATGGAAAGCCCCTTTAGCCTGTCTCCTGAGCTAGTTCCACACAAAATGGTTGGTAGTGCCCACCTTATAACTTTTAGCTGAGTGGTTGGAGCACTCGGCTGGGATGTGGGGTCCAGGTTCGGTTCCCCCATCCCTGACAGAGGGGAAGAAAGGATTTGAACAGGGGTATCCCACCTCTCAGAAGAATGGGATATTGATTCTGATGTGGGGTACCCTTCATCTTTCCTGTAGAAGCTGGTCCACTGTGGATAAATAATCACAGAGTGATTGGAGCAGGTGAACTGGACCCAGGGTCTCCAGCCCCTTGGGTGGATGTCCCAAGAGGTGGGCGCTAGACTCATTTTCTCGCTCTCTGGCCAAATGACTCATTATAGAGTGGGCAGAGACAGCACCGCTTCCTCCTCCTCCTCCCTTGGATTTTGAA
This sequence comes from Dermatemys mawii, assembly GCA_007922305.1. Taxonomy (NCBI): domain Eukaryota; kingdom Metazoa; phylum Chordata; order Testudines; family Dermatemydidae; genus Dermatemys; species Dermatemys mawii. Next base: position 370,297 of record ML677426.1, read on the forward strand.
TAGGGCCAATCCAGTAAGCACGCTCAGAGGGCGTCTGGTACTTAGGCCTCTTGAGTGAGGCATTCAGCCATCTATCATCTCCCAGTTTGCAAATCACTCTGGGGCTTAGGTGGGAGGCAGCAGTGGGGGCCCTAGAGACAGAAACTTTGGCATCTAGGAAACTTTTACTTTGAAAAACTTAGGCACCAAGTGAGTTTAGGTGCTTACTGGATTTGATGGATTGCAGCAGGGATTTAGTAGATTAGTGGATTCCATCTTTACTCTTGTCCCCAAACTGCCCTCCAACTAGTTTGTGTCAGGGAGCAGCCTCTATGTGATATACTGAAGAGCCCTGCCCTCCACGTTCCATCATTGGAAGATGACCCAAGATGTGCATTTTTTCTTCCAGTTTAGACTTCAGATGAGAAGGCTGAATACAGGTAAGGACAGTGGCTGGAGTACCCTACAGGTGGCCTTTCCCCAATCTTCAAAGCCACTTGTGTGCCAGGTGAGCTGCTCCAGCTGCAGAACATCTTTGACTTGGAGTCACTTAATGAATTTAGTAAGGAGAGAATTTTTCCCATGCCCATCATTCGTGTGTTAAGATCATCATCAAACACTGATAAACACCATGTTGAGGGTGGGGGGATTAATCAACAGTGTTGGGAACTGGAAGCAGCTCAGCGCTAGCTGAATCCAGAGTGATAAATGTCAAGCAAATTTCAACTTTACCTTCATCATCTGTGTTCCAAGCAAGCGATGAAAGGGGAGAAGAGAAAAAAATGTTAGACTGAATACAAAAAACAGATGATTTTCTAACCAGTTTCATTCCCCAGTGTAAACTGGAAAGCCCACCTCCACCATAACCATCATCCCTTCCAATTAGCCTTTCTCTGGAGATGTCGTAGGAGCAGCAAGTGACCCATCAACCAAGGTACTGGATGTAATGCTCCAGATTGATGCTTATGGGGAAACTGAAGTGAAATCAGAACAATGATAAAATGCTGAATTGTTTTTTAAACAGCTGAAATTATAGAAGGCTCAAGTCAGGTCTACACGTCACACCTATATCAAAATAATGACGTCGCTCAGGGATGTCGATGGACTATGCCGATGGGAGAAGCCATCCTGTCAGCGGCTGCACTAAAGCCCTCCAGTGGTGCGGCTGTACCGGCACAGCTGCGCTATAGCACTGTATGTGAAGACAAGCCCTTAGACTCGAGTGTTCACTTGAATCTCCAGAAATAGGCCTGGCTCCATTAACTTCTTAAAGAGTGTGCTGGGAAGGCTGGATCCGGGACCCAGAACCCTGTCCAAGCAGAAAGCCTAGCTGCACATGCCAAACTGTCGTTTGCCAAGCTGTGGAGACCAGAACTGCTCTGAAGGGTTCACAGGTTATGAAGAAGCAAAGTGGGAGGCTACAGAAGTACATAAATCAACCCAAGCAATGGATCGTTTGGCCTGGCAAGTGCTGATCAGCTGCACAGAAATCCCAAAATGCACAACCCATGCAGATATAAAAGACAAGAGTTACCTGCAAAATAGAGGTCAAAATCTTGCCCAAATTTCACTGCAAACACACAGATCTCTTCACAGCTCATCTTCACTCTGAACAGAGCAAAGGGAAAGGGTTCAGAAATGGGAACAATACTTCTCACCCCCCACCACTCCTGAGATCTAGAGGGCTAACTTGGACCAGTTCTCTGCTCTTAGCTGGTGCAGAGTTATGCCCACAACAGGGCTTGTAGGGAAACTGAAGTGTTTCACTACACATCAGTGGGAGGGCTGACATTACCACTTAGTACAGGGGAGAGGGCAGACTGATTTTTATTTTTTGTAGTGCCCGTCATGGACTCTTGAGTATCTGTTTCTCCATTACCTTGTGTCATTTAAACAAGTGTATACTGGATGTAAAATACTAGAATTATGGTTTGATGCTGTTTTACATCTTTTATTCTCTTGCAGGGGTGTAAATGATGTCACAAGATGTAGGGCAACAAAGAATAAGGCCCAGAGTACTTTATGCTAATTAAACAGTAGTTCATACAAATTTGTAAATGTCACTTAATGAATTGCTCATAAGAAACCTATAATGGTGATAGCTCAGCAAAATGCCATGTCACCATTTAATCTTCCCTACTATGCCTGCAAAAAGTTTTGTTACCTTGTGTGCATTTGGTTTACTGTTTCCGATTTGGGATCATATGGGATGTTAATGTGACTTATACAGTTTTAGGGTCCTTTTTAGTTGATAGCTGGGCTGGACTGGTGCAGTGCTCCCAGCAGGGAAGCGGGGTGTAATTTATTTTGCAGTGGCAGAGATTTGCTCATGAGCAGGTTTTTTAACCATATTTTTAGAATTCTGCCTCTGTGACTTTGATGCGACTTCTTTAAAGAGAGCCATCAGACATCAAGAAGAGGAGGCTAAAATGTTTCAGCCAGAGGATAATAAACTTTATTTGCCAAAAGACTTACATCTTCAAACCTGAAGATTATCTCCACAAACCTGTTGTAGTTCCACCCCCCTGCCTTCATGGCTAACTTGAAACTATTGGAGTGCTCTTAGATCGTTCATGTTCTTACAGATTCATGCTGTGCAACAGTCTCTTCAGGTGTCATTGTATGACAGACAAGCAGACTTTGGCCTCGCCTACCTAAAGGCAAGGTGAGCCAGAGCTGCTGCTGACTTGTGCTCAGACCAGAAATGGCCAGACCTGTTCAGTTTACACCCCACCCTCTTTTGTTTTGTTTGACTTCAGATTTTATAGGTTGATTTGAGGAGACTGTGCAGTTCAAAAACATCCCCGTCTTTAGTGCTAGCAGCATGTCAGGATAGGCATATGGGATGCGGTCACCTGTCCTGCCTGGGATTTGACCCACGGGTTTCAGAATTCCAAATAAGCAATTCAATTGCTGTTAGTACAATTAGTTGTCAATGGTGGCAACCCGAATACTCTGGTGACCAGATGAGAGAGACCAGTCCATGTAGACCAGCGGTTCTCAAAGTGGGGGTCGCGACCCCTTAGGAAGTTGCTGGGCGCCTCCTAAAGGGTCGCAAGTCCCTGTGGCCGCCAAGAAGCCACCAAATCGATTACTTCCTCATTAGGCGGCTTTTCGGCGGACATACCGAGTCCTGTTGGGAGCACTTGGCATGTCCGCTGAAAAGCTGCAGAATGCGGAAGTAATAAATTCGGTGGCTTTTCAGCAGACATACATGGGTCGCGCCGAGAAGCCACTTCTAAAAAAAAGGGTCGCGTTTCTCAGAAGTTTGAGAACCGCTGATGTAGACACATATGCAGGGGCACATTTCTTGCACACTAGGTTTGGCAAGAGACTGGGATATTAGACAAGAGCTTTTAAAAGCTAAAGTGCCAAAAAAAAAAACCCCGTACAGTTTAATAAGTGATCTGCTAATTTATAGCAAAAGTTGGCATTAAAACTCCTGCCCAATAGAGTACTGCTACATTTAACCTTTTCCTGCTTGCTCTCCTGCTACTCCAGCAGTGACTAAACTCTAACAAGAGTGAGTTTCAGACACACCCAGTTTCAGATGTCCTTAATCAAATCTCCAGCGTTTGTTCTTCCTGTTGGCAACTGAGGCTGCTGTTCCTATGGCTTGAGACTTCTCATGTAAGTAAAGATATTGAAAACTGGGTAGATTTGATCCCCTAATCACCATAAACTGAAGGGTGACAGACATCCTCAATGGGATCTCTTCACTAGATGGTTAACTGTCTAGCTAACTAACTAGGGTATGGTTACACTTACAGGATTATAGCGCTATTGGTTATAGCGGTCGCCTTATACAGCAATATGTATAGCGCTATTGTATGTCCACACTGAGATGCACCAGCGGTATAGCATGGCCACATTTGCAGCACTTCAGGCGGCAGCGCATTAGGGCAGGTATCCCAGCATTCAGCTGGGTGCAACGTGGTTTTTAAACGAGGGGGGTGAGGGGGGACATGTTGTGTGTATGCGGAGGGAGAGAGCCAGTGGTTTTTCCATCTTTTTGAGAGCCTGTCAGCGCGTGTCCGTTCACAGAGGGCTTTGTTTTCACACAGGCTCCCTCCTTAAACATTTGCATTGCTTATCTGCCGAGTTAAGAGAGAAACTCTAAAGAGGTACTTCCACATTCCTCCAGCCCAGTTCAAAAGAAAGGGAAGAGACGTCAATTGCCTTAAATGGCTCTAGGCATCTGAAAAGATCACTTGTAGTGCAGTGGGTGTCCACATTCTTTCTGTAGCGCTACAGCAGCTGCGCTACAGCCCTTATTCCTCATGTGGAGGTGGATTACCAGGAGCGCTATAATCTGTGGTTACAGCGCTCTACGTGACTTGCCAGTGTGGATGGGGAGGAGGTTATAGCGCTCCTGGGGACTTTATAGCACTATAAAGTGCCAGTGTAACCATGGCCCTAGAAACAAGACACAATCTTCTGCAACAGATTGCAAATAAGCATCTACAAACAAATAATGCAGTTACTAAATTATAGTTCCCAAAAAGCCACAGGCCTAAAATTCATATTCGTCTCTCCAGTATAAGAAGTGTTGGTGACACTTTTTCACAGTGAGTAGTAAGCATAGAGAGAGGGTAAGAATTAGCTTCTTAGCTCTCTGACTGTATTGCTGTATAAGTAAACGCACAATCTGTAATCTCAAAGATGAGATACCTAACTATGTATTGTTATATGCTGACTTCTTCATAGGCATATGCAATTTTCCTCACTGTACATAACTTTCTCTGAAATGTTTGTTCTCCTATAAACATTTACTAAGCATTTCCCTTGTTCCTGTTAACACTAATGATGTGAGATGGCTCTTGTTTGTTTGTTAGGGAATGTTGTAGTAACACCCAACTCATGCGTGCTTCCAAAAGTATATCTCATAATCTAACTTGCTATCACTGAGATATCAGATGGCGTTAACTGATTCTCCATGCAAAGGCAAACTACAACTTGGGATAATTGTTAAAAGGATTTTCTGTGAGAAGTGCTCAGCTGTAGGAAAGGAGTTGAAGTGGGCCTGGTTTCATTAATACTCCCTGTAAGGGAACTTTCTTTCCAAGATGCCAGCTAGCTTGGTAAATTTGCACAGAGTGGGGCTTCTACGGGGATATAGGTTTGTATTCTGTACCATCACTGATTGAAAAAGAGGGTATGTTCAAGAAGGAAATACTAATGCTTCTCTTCCTCCCTGCCCCAATTACAAGTGGTACAGTGAAGAATACTTAGGGGGGGTGCCAAATAATTTGCCTAAGTAGAGAATTATTTCAGAGTGGTTTGAGAGACTGCAGATCAGTTGGTATTATCTCTAGATGAGGAGCAGTAGGCAGTAATGAAATTTCCTGAATGTATTATTTCCTTCTGAAATAGGCTTGTTTATTGCTCCTACTTTTTTTCTATATCTTCCATTTTACTCTTACTTGGCTCTTATATATTGAGTGTTTAGAAATTGCCTTTTTTGATTACTCTTAATAATAATTTGTAAAGGGATTATAACCAAATGGTCTATGTCCTAATATTGAACTGTCCTCAACTTGCTGCTTTTACATCTAAACAGACAAAAAAGGAAAACAAATTGGCACCCAGAGTAACTGTACAAACAAATTTGGGATTTTGATAGTAGAGTAAATCTAAATGCCTTTGTGGAGAACATCAATCCCTCATTATGGCTAGCTTTGAATAGCAGCCCACTATGACAATGAGTGTTCGAAAAAGATAAAGTCTAGCCCAAAGCACTGTGGATTTACTGGGATGTTGGATTCCCTGCCGCTTTGCCAAAGGAAAACCTCCATCTGCATCCTTAATAGCTTTGCTAATCATTAAAGATACTACAAACTATATACACCACAGTTTCGCTCAAATGGCTTAAAACTCTCCCTGCTTGTTACCTTCCATTTTTCTCTTCTGAGCCACTATCTTAGTGAAACACAAACATGCCCTTTGGTCTATACTCTAATGGAACAGCCCATTGTCTGAACTACATTTTTGAATTAACTGTGCTTGGTTGCTCTATTTAAATTTACAGAAGTAAAGCCCTTCTGGAAACTGACTCAGGCAACAGCATGGTCTTTTTTTTTTTTTTTTTTTTTTTGTCTTTGTGAAATACTGCAAGACATTTCATCACTGGTCTGACACAGGCCTCTCTGTAAACTGGTGAGAGCATGAGCAAAACTGTAGGTAACAAAGCTGCCCTGTGGGTTGATACTTCAGAGGTGACAAACCTGACACCTCCAAATTGAAATTGAGATGCCTTTCTATTAAACCACAGTAATGTTTCCTTGGAAAATCTAATCATACCTGCAAACACCAGATCTGGAGACGGAAAGTGCTTTTGTGTGTGGCTAATGAATTATTTGTATGTGTTAGGTGGCCACTATTTGCAACTGTAAGTCTAAATGCTAAGGTCAATACCTATCTAGATAATTCTTGGTCCTGCCTCAGTGCAGGGACTGGATTATATGACCTACGCATGTCCCTTCCAGTCCCATATTTCTATGATTGTATATTTTATGAACATCCTTTATTATTCAAATCTAACTAAATGCATTGAAGCACACAGAATTTATTTTAAAAGTCAGCTAATTTTTAAGGGTGAGAAATTCTACACAAATTAGATTCAAACTGAAGCTTTCTGCACATTGCTCTCATGTTATTCAATGTCACTCTCTTCCATAGAACTAACCATCCTCAGACACTAGACTGCCACATTTCCTGACAACTTCCTCCAGAACCACAGCTTCATTACTGGCAGATGAAACAAAATGCTGCAATTGTACAGGGATGAGTCTTTTGTTAAAATACACATGAACATTACTTCTCTTGTAAACAGCCCAGAGCACATGGAGTGCCTCCTTCAAACCTATTCCACTCAGCCAGAACTTTATCTTCCTTCCTACCCCACTCACCATAGCAATGCAGACTGAAGTTACTGGGGGGGGAGTGCATATGGCCCCATGTGTCCCCCGCCCCACACATCACCTCAGGCTTCTACCCAGTAGAGAAGGGGGTATCAAGGTTTCAGTCATGCAGGGCACTCCTGACGGAACTCAGGGCTTCAGCAGGAGCAGAGCTGAAGCCCCAATTCCAGAGAGATACTTCCTGCAGGACCAAAGCCCCAAGATACCCCTCCCCACAGGGCTGAAGCCCTGAGCCCCACCACTCCAGCAGTCCCACCTGGTTCTTGAACTTCTGAAGATTGGCATACATGTCTCGGAGGGTCAGTAAGTTGGCCACCCCTGATATAAGCAAACATTTATTTTTCAAGGCTTTTTTACACTAAAAAACACCCCAAACCTTCTAGAAAACATGATTGACTCAATGTAAACCTCAAAACAAACCCCTCAGCTTTAGAGGAATGAGGTGTCGTGCTGGGCTTATTGCTATCGGAGTCCTTTTAGGCAGGTACTTGGGAGGCTTTGTGGTGAATGCGGACACATCTCTGTCCTACTTTTGCTTATATTTTGCATAGTTTGTCAGTGTGCATGACTCCAAGATTTACATAGAGGAATTGGTTTTTGATTCTAAAATGAGATGTGCTTGCCCTAATCTGCATGGCTTTTGTGGGCTGTATGCTTTCTGAGAGTTTCATCTTGACATGTTCTTACATGTCTAGAGCATCTAAAATGAACTGATAGACACTTTGCAGTCTACCCTCACGAGAGTTTCTGGGCAGAGACCGTGCCCCAGCGAGCCCCATGGAAGCAGCTAAGTAACTCAGGACAAGAAGTGCAGAGCACTTCATCGGTTTCAAGGTCCCCTGTGCAGATGGAGCGAGTCAGAATCAAAGCAGTAGGGCAGAGGTTGGTAACCTTTCAGAAGTGATGTGCTGAGTCTTCATTTAGTCACTCTAATTTAAGGTTTTGTCTGCCAGTAATCGATTTTACCGTTTTTAGAAGGTCTCTTTCTATAAGTCTATTATATACAACTAAACTATTGTTGTATGTAAAGTAAACAAGGTTTTTAAAATGTCCAATGGCGCGCCGCTATAACATGACAGTTGGGATCCAAAAAATCTCATTGCGTTAAAAGCGGGGTCGCCTTACAGCTGGGTTCCACAGAATTTTTTTTAAAAAGTTTCTGGGTTCTCTGGACAGAGAACTCAGGGGCTGCAGGCTGCGTGCGCTGTTGTTCTCTGTCCCTGGCAGGTGCGGGGCCGCGGCTTCTCTCCCCTGCTGGGCAGCGTGGAGAGAAGCCGCTGCCCCACAGCTGCGGGGGACAGAGAACTCCAGGGCTGCACGCTGCCCCGCAGGGGAGAGAAGCTGCAGCCCATGCCTGCCGGGGACAGAACACCGGTGCCTGTAGCCCCAGAGTTCTCTTTCCCTGGCAGGTGCGGGCCATGACTTCTCTCTTTTGCTGGGCAGCGCGGAGAGAAGCCATGGCCCTGTGCCTGTGCCAGGACATGGGTGTGAGTTTACTTGGGAACCAAGGTATGATCACACTATATCTGGATTTGCGTTATACCGAGGCTCCACTGTATAAGAAGGTTAATTTAAAATTAAATTAAAATGTAGAGCCCCTCGCTCCGGAGGCCAGAATCCAGGCAGTGTGAGTGGCACTGAAAATCATCTTGTGTGCTGCCTTTGGCCTGTGTGCCATAGGTTGCCTGCTCCTGCAGTAAGGGATTGCTGGTCAGGGCCAGAGTTTTCTCACTGGGAGTCTCTATCTGGGAATTTCTACTCTGATATCTCAGTGCACAAAAGCGCGCTCTCCCACCCTACCCCCCAACCCCCGCTCTTTAATAAAATGTATCCTCCCCCACCCCCTGAACTGGATCAGTTTTCAGTTGCTTTTCGAAGGCAGCCCCCTGAACAATTTCGAACAGAGGTGTGGACCCCTTTGGAAATCTATTGTGGTTGCATTCTGTTTTCAGTGTGTCTTCCCAGACAGGCTGAGACCCACTGAACTGGACAGGGCTGGGGGAGATGTTTTTAAAAAGCAGAGGTCGATGTTCGGGAAAGAAGGGCGAGGTGGCTGCTGGCTTGCTGAAGATGCAGCTTTCTCTCCTCCCTCCCTCGCCCCCCCCCCCAAATGTCCGGATTTTATAGGAACAGTCCTGATTTTGGGGTCTTTTCCTTATATAAGCCCGTATTACCCCCCACCCACCCTCTGTCCTGATTTTTCATACTTGCTGTCTGGTCACCTTAACCCCCAATCAGCAGAGTTTCGGGAGCAGCCTGTGCCCCCCAGGGAGAAGGGGGGGGTGGAGCCCTGCTGGGCAGTGTCCCCGGGGCACGACACGGAGCCTTTTTCCCAGCCCCCGTGGAGAGACCCAGGACCCCAGCCCAGAGGCACCCGCGCAGGGAGCATCCCTCCCGGGAAGAGAGAGAGACAGCGGTCCCGGGCGGGCGGGGGCGCTGGCTCCCGAGCCCCCTGGGCAAGGCTCCCCGCTAGTGCTAACGCCCCCGCCTCGCTCCCCGCACCCCCAAGGCCGGGCAGCGATCCCTACCTGTCTCCTGCAGCCGAGTCCAGACCGCAATGCGCAGCGAGAGGCTGGCGGTGGGGAGGAGCGCAGCCCGGCCGGAGGCGGGGAGAGCAGAGCGCAAGCTGCCTGCTCGCGGGAGGAGGCTGCCCGGCTCCCCGCCCTGCAGAGCCGATGACTTGCCGTTGGGTTATTTAGCTGCAGCGATGCTTGCAACCAATCTCGTCCTTTGCTCTCCTGCCCTGTTTCTACCGCTGGGGAGCTGCATTTCTCTATCCAGAAGGATCCCCAAGCGCTTTGCAAACCAGCCCCATGAACCATTTCACCCATGACTGGAAAAATGCAGCCTTCTCTGGGGTGGAACACAGCAGCTGACAATTCAAAGCTAGAATGGGAGTGGAGTAATCCCCATCAAACTGGAGTTTCAGAGGGAATGAATGAAATTACCCAAATCAGAAGAGAGCCAGGACACCAGAAGTAACATCTTAACCCTTGCTGTCTCCTGTACCATGGACACTTTAATGACCATACATCTTCTAGAATTTGTATATATTTTCCAAAAGAAGGCACTTCCAGCAAGCAGCTTGCCCCAGCATCATGCTGCGGCATTGGTTAGATTTTGAGGCATGCTCCCTCAGCCTCAATGATAGGCCTTTATATCTCATGATCTGAGCTGTTGCATTTTACTATGGATTCTTGTAATATTGCTATGAGAAAAACCAAGCCAGCTAGACACTCTGAAGAGTAAATCAGGGTGTTCCCAATACATCTGCATACACACAGGCCCATATCACTTCCCCTTCTGTCACCACAATCAAGAAACAAAATCTATGTTTGTGCAAAGAGTGTGCGAGAGCTTTCAGAGTGGGACATGCCAGCACATGCAATGCTGGGACGTTGACGCCATCCCAGCAGACGACACATCCTGTTTTCTTACCCAACTTGTTACAATCAGCTATCTTGCACTGTAACTGATGTCACAGATGGAAGTTGCAGTTTTGAAACAGATGTCAGAAATAGTCTCAGTGCATACTTTCACCACCCCTCAACTTGTGTAAAACATCCCATAAATATCTATCCCTTGCACTGGAGGGGCCACTTTAGGTGCGAATATTCAGTCTGGGTTGTAATGAAATTGCCACAAAATATACCAGTTGTGAGGATGTTTCTTTAGTCCAGTAGGATTGAAGAATGAGACCACCAACTCCTTTTCCATGTGACCAAACATCCCCCAGATTACATCATGTTTCTGGTTTATACTGAACCAGGCTGGATATAAACTAACAACAAAGAAATAAAAACCTATGTGTCCCATTACCAATCCCCCAAAACCCTCCAGTCCCACAATGTGATGATGCTAATTAGTTTGTCCATCCATAATGAATAATAATAGTTCCATGTATTGCTATTCTTTTTATAATCCCAATAGCAAAACACCAAGGGAGTGACTGTCCAGTCCACTCATGGACTTTGACAAACTCAAGGTTTGTGACTAGGGTAACAGATATCCTTATACTGCAGTTAGGAGGCAATTATTGCTTGATTAAAGAGCTTTTGTTACAAAACCTGTGTTGCTGGGGATGTATTTTCACTTACCTATTTTCAGGAGCCTCGGATGGGTGCATTTTGGTCCCTCCTGTCTCTGCCCGTGGCACACAATACTGTAGTCAGCTAAGGGCTGTAATAGTCTGGTTTAATTCTGGTTGTTGGGTATACTGTGTGGGTGGATGGCTGTTGGTGGTGGTCTGTGATGTATAAAAGGTCGGACTAGATGATCTGTTGACCCTTTCTGGCCTTAAACTCTATGACTAGGAAAAGCTGGGGAGATCAGCCAAATATTCTAAAGGCCAAAATATGTGACCATGAAACATTCAAAAGGCAAACACATTCAGTCTCATTTTGTAATGATAGGTATATTATTAGTATTATTGCCATAGCACTTAGGAGCCCCAGTCATGGACCAGGTTGTGCTAGGTGCTATACAAAAACAGAAAAAAAAAGACAGCTCCTGTTTAAATAGCTTACAATCTAAGTCTAAAACAAGAGACAATAGATGGGGGAATACAAGAAAACAATGTCAGGGTGTTGGTCAGTGTGACAGGCACTGTTCTCAGCACACCAGCATCCTAACTGTTGTCAAGTATTTTATAAGCATTACAGTAAAGGAAAGTTGTAGGGAGGGATTTGAAGGAAGATAGTGAGTTAGCTCTGCAGAAGTTTATGGGGAATTTCTCCAAAGCTTAGGGGGCATCAAGGGAGAAAGCACAAAGGTGCTTGTTCGAAAATTTAACAAATAGACAATGGAGGCTGACATCATTGGCCAATCAGAGATGAGAATTGACTTTTTGATGCTGAATGAAAGATGATAGTAGGGTGGTAGGGTAGTAGGGTGGGGATAGATAGATAAAGAGCTTGCAAGTGAAGACAAGTCGTTTATGTTTGATACGATAGAGAAAAGGATGCAAATAGTTTGGACAGAAGGAGACAACTCTGGAGTAGAGAGGAAATTCTGTGGATGATTCACATAGAGATGGTAGTTTAATTTGTGCTTGTGGATGAGATTACCCAGAGATAGGGTGGAGAGGGAGAAGCCAAGGGGACCAAGGACAGAGCCCTGTGTAATCCCTACAAGCTGGAGGAGGAATGAGGCTCCTCCAGAGGACACCTGGAGCGATTAGATGTAGGAGGCAAACCAGGAGAGGAAGAAATCATGAAACTAAAGGAGGACGATAAGATAAGAAGAGCATGGTTGACAGTGTTGAAGGTAACTGACAGGTCCGGGGGAAGAAGATGTACTGGTTCAAAGGTGTAACTAAGAAGAGGTTATTGGAGACTTTGGTGAGAGTGGTTTCATTTGAACATAAGGGGTGGAAGGAGATTGAAGAGGGTCTAGGATGGAAGTGGTGGAGATTAATTCCAGACAGCAATTGTAAACCATGTGTTCAATTAATTGAAAGATGAAGTTAGTTGAGAAGGGTAGTTGGAAAGATAAGTAGGGTCAAGTGTTTGTTTTTTTTTAAGATGGGAGAGATTAAAGTAGGCCTTTCAGTCAGCTGATGTTTTCTCTCCTCAGCCAGCTTTGCGGTAGCTAGCTTTCTCCCCAAAATCTTTTTTTAAGAATCCCCAAAGGGAGTAATGGTTGGAATAGCCCATCATCTCATTATTTTGTCCACCAATTACACTGTTTATGACACATGATCTTAACACAGTCTTTGAGTTATATCTGTAGGCCTTTTTTGTTTGATTAATTCAGTCTTTTTTGTTTTGACTAATTCAGGTCTCATTTTTGCACCTTTTCCCATAAACATGTATTATTATTAGATTATTGTGATGCTTTATAACATTTCACTGTCTTCTCACAGTTAAGCTCATAATTAGGGTAAATTTGTAGCAATTACTTCAACAGCTGTTGGACTATCTCAGACATTAGTATTCATAATGTAAAACTAACTCTCCAATAAGAGCAATTGACTAATTCCTGATCATTTCAGGAATTCATTTCACTACAGTTCACAGTTGTAGTACATTGAATATGGGCTATAATTTTAGGGAAGTATTTAGTTCTTTTTCTCTAGTATAAACAGTTTCATTTCTTGTCTGGATTATTTACTTTTTCCTCCAAGAAACAAAGAGAAATCAAAACTGATTCATACTGTATCTTTGGTTGTTCTAATGTTTTTGCTTTTCTACACCTAATCAATTTAGGGTTTAGGAAAATAATAACTTTTAAACGTTGTTTAGTATTTGTGTTTTGAGTTAATAACATGCATTTATTTTCTTGAAAAAATAGCATACAATAATCCAGAGAAATGAAGCACAACACAAGAAAATTGGTATTTCGTTTTCTGTCTTCGTAAACAAGGTGTAGTTAAAGACTATTTGGCTTGAAAGTTGTCTAATTTTTGAACGAGATGCTGTAATCTATTATATGTCATTAATCCATGGCTGTATTTATCTGATGAGATTGATCTAGGTTTCCAGTTTGACTTTGCACTGTCAGCCCAATGTGTTCTAGCAGTAGGAAATTTATGATTTTCAGTGCTTGTACCTTCCAGAAGACACATTTAATCCAGATTCTGTTTCCACAACACACAGTGGTGCTTAGATACCCCTGAAGGTCCTTGTTATGAATGTATAAAATAGATGCCACTTTTTCTTATTTATATTTATTAGATTTTCTGTTTACGATCTAATTTTAGAAATGTGTGTGTGGATGTGGCGGTTGTATTGTGTGGGGGCCTGTGAGAGGTTGGTGGGTTGTGTGTGGGGGGGGTGCGTGTCATTTCGCCCGGGGCTCCGCTTCCTCCTCGCCCCCCGCAGCAGCCTCAGGACCCGGGGACGCTTATTTCTTATTTTCTGGCCTAGGCCCCCCACCCGCCACCCCGCTTCCCCCAGCGCCCAGCCCAGCGCACTCGGCTGCTGGGCTCGGTCAGTGCCCGCCTGCCCCCTGGCGGCGGGAGCGGGTAACTCCACCGCTGACTAGGCAGGGCTCGCTCCCCCCCGCACCCCCGCACCCCTCCCAGGTGTGTGGGGGGGAGATGCTGAGCTTCTGTGCGAAGTGCAGACGCGACCCTCCCCCAGTGAGGCGCGCCCCTTCCCCGACCCCCGCGCGCGGAACCGTTAACGGCCGCTTCAGGCGCGAGCCTTCCTCCCCCGTCGTCCTTAGGGCAAGGCGCGTGCAGCTTGAGCGGTTATTTGCATACCAAGCCCCACAGGAGGTAGCGCGGGGGTGTGTGTGTGAATGGGGTGTATGTGTGGGGGTGCACTTTGCGGTGTATGGGGGGGGTCCCTCGGGTCTGACTGGTTATTTGCATACCAAGCCCCACAGGAGGTAGGGTTGTGGGGGCGAATGGGGTGTATGTGTGGGGGTGCACTTTGTGGTGTGGGGGGGAGGTCACTAGGGTCTGCATAAGAAGTCCTGCGGGAAGTGGAGCTGCAGGGGTGGGGTGGGGTAGGAAGGGTGGGGGGGGTGCAGCGGGGAGTTTGTGGGGATTTTTGGGTGGGCGCTGCTTTCCCTAAAGAGGGGTAATCCCCTCCGAGATGGGACGGTGGGGGGTGTTGAACCCACCACACCCCAGTTCACCCATGTCCTGCCCATAGGCTGCACAATCAATGTAGAGGCTTGTTAGAAGGGGCTTGGAGTGAATAACAACAATCATTTGCTCCTTCCCAGCACCTTTGTCCAAAGAGTTCACAACACTTTGCTGGCACTAACTTGTTCAGCCTTACAGGTCCCTGAGCGCTGGGTGAGTGAGTGCCATTTCCATTCCCATTCGACGTAGAGAGAAGGGCCCCGCAATGAGTGACGCTGAAGATAGAACCCAGGAGTCCTGTCTGGCTGTTTCTCCAAGTGCTAACCATTGAACCACACTTGCAAAGCCAAGAATATAGCCCAGGAGTCCTAACTTTAGGCACTGGCTCTCACCACAAGACCAGGCGGCCTTCCCAGACTTTTGTTATGCTTTAAACAGTAATGTTTTTCACTGGTAGTTGCTGGTTCTAGTACAAAAAGTTCCATAGCCAATATGGTGTCCATCTCAGTGCAGTTCATGACATTTGAGTATTAAATTGTACTCATACTGTCTGAATTACTGTACGTAGACTGGCAGGTTGTGGCAGATGATCATTGTGACATAGTGTTTCTTCAGTTCTTACTTTATCCAGGGTTGCTTCTCTTGCCACCCTTTACTTGGGGCTTTAGCTTCACCTTTCATAAAGTGAGAATCTATGGAGATCACATTATGCTGAAAATTTGCGTTATAGTATTTTATTTTTCTATTACACAAGATAAAATACGTACTCATCAAATGTGACATTACACTTTTTGTCAGGTAATAATGACAAGTAACACAGTAAAAGCTGATGAAAATAGAAGTAAGCGTAGAAAGGAAATGGAGGTGAGTAGTTTTCTCTGAATTTGGTGGGGGAGAGGAGTGGACAGGGGAACGCTTCTAGGGATGAGGGGAGCTCAGCTGAAATGCCATTCAGTCTGTGCTCTCTTCACTGAGACTGCAATAGATAACTGTCCAATAGGAACAGGGTTTAGACCATCATCTCACTCCATGTAAGTTACAGAAAAGCTGTATGGTTTTCCTGAGTGCATTAGAAGATCACAGAATAAAGCTTTTGCTTTTCACAACAAATGAAATTTGACTTACATACAGCTGCACTTCTCTGTAGGGCTTATCCTGACTGAAAGCAAAACTTCAGGTTGCATAGCAGCAGGTTGTCTATTGAACCACTCAAATATCTCAGCTCAGTATCAAAAACAGACTTTAATTTCATCCATCCTCATAAAACAGCTTGCTTTCTAGCACGTGGGAATTTGAAATTTCATTGCTACCTCTTAATCTGGCAGGAATAATAGTGCCAGAAATTCAAGTGCCATTTTGAACACGGTAAACTTTATTATCTTTCTGAGCTACTGATAATGCTAGTTTTTTTTAACTACTCAAGTACTCAGGAAAGATGGAATTAACCATACAGACTGGTCCTATTTTGTGTTTTTTCATTTAATTGTGTGTTAACATAGCATCATTTTGCTGCACAGCTATGTGCCACATGCTGAGCCTGACCAAAACTCAAAACTGTTGGCATTGTGGGGAAATCTGTGCAGCTATCCCATATTGCCTCGTCTGTTGGTGCTCAGAACAGAAGATTACCGCTTTTTTCATATGATACTGTGCACTTTAGAGTGTCCTTTGGCAAGATACTGGGGAGGTAAGACTGACTAGCTGATTTATGAGGTCTTGTCTATACAGCAGAACAATATTATAACCTGATAATCACATTAACTGTTCACATTCAGGATGGAGGATAGTACATAGTATAGTACATAGGATAATACTATCCTATAGTATATCTCTAGTATTGTATAGTATGTATATATATAGTATCTATGTATAGTATATATGTATAGTATAGTATGTATATCTATGTATAGTACTTAGATAGTGCATTCACATGATTAAGAACACAAGCTGCATGTGAAGTCAACAATACTATAACCTTAATTTAAAATAAAATCCCAATGAAGGTCCAAACTGCAAAATTTCAAATTCCTAGGAACCTGTACTAGCATACGTCTTTTCCCCATGTTTTTTGTTACTAGAATGAAGCTTCAGAAAGTCCTCAGTTGTCCTCCTTGGAAAGACCAGACTTGGCTCTTTCTGAAAGCTCACAGTCACTTTACAAACCTGAAGCACTGGAAAAGGTTTTAAATGGTGATGTATTAAAAATATTTAGATTATTCAGACATATAAATGTTGACATGAACCACTCAATTTAAGCCTTTGAAATAAAATAAATATTTGTATTAACAGATATGAACAAGGAAATTAATAACCTGTTGTCAAAATATGCCCACATTTTAAGGCAAGTCAGCTTTAAACTTTTATACAATTTTTATATATTTAAAATAACCTGGGATAATTCTTGTTTCTTAGAATATTTTTAGTCTCACTACTTGCCAACCTTGAGCTGTGGATAACATGCAGTGTGGTTTGATGGGCTAATACTTTCAACTGCGTGGGTATAATTCTTCCCTTGATGCAAGCTCATAGTACTTAGTAGTGTTAGAGTATTGCCAGATTGATCACAGAACTTTATTTTTAACCTCCATCTTTATACAAAATCCATGTTTTTGCCCTAGCCTTCCTACATGCTGACACTACAATACAAACACACTGAGTTCTTTTTATTGAAGAAACAAAATAAAAAACCTGCTTGCTTAGCATCAGGAAAGGAAGACAGAAATATTTTTAGGGATTTTTTTTTAACTAATGGAAGGCACTTGGATACTAGTGCTAATATAAATACCTAGATGATTGATACATAAAGGTGGGATATGGTATGGTGAAGTGTCTGCAGTGTCAAGAAACTGCAGAAGGAAACAATTAACCCTAAATCCTGAAATAACAAACTCCTCTATTTAGTCTGTGAAACTGAAGAGTTAATTTAGTCATGTATTTCACTGACTGATAGACAAGAAGTTTATAAGCAAAGCATTAAAGCAATTCCAAATACCAGCAGTAGTTGAGAATGTTAATATTTTTAAGTATTTGTTTTAATGTTAGTTTTTTTTTCCAATTAAGTGAGAGAGCGGCAATGGATGCTTCTTATGTACAAGAGCTTGATGGAATCTTGAAAGAAGCGAGGATTATAGAAAATCACTTGAAGCAGAAAAGAGAGAGTCTGAGACACAGGTTCACAGTCATTGCAAACACCCTGCAAAGCTGAAATTGATTTTGTCTGGCAAATAAGCTGAAATGTAGGGCACAGAGTGTTGGTCATGTATGCTGTTGTATACTAGAACATACGCTGTAAGGGAAGATGCAGGATTTCATACATATCTAGCTTTCTTTATGTATCTTTAACAGTTAAAGCAATTTTTAACACTTTTGGAAGCAGAATATTTTACTGAAATATAGCAAAAAAATCAAAACAAAGACAACAGACAGTAGTGCAGTGGTAATTAGTGGTATAAAACACTGATCTCTGTGATAAAACTCATGCCTTTAAGGGATTTTAAAAATCAAGGCATAAGTTTGTCATGTTTACTGACTTGCTTACGCTGAGCCCTGGGTTCCCTTCCTCTGATTATGTTAAAGAGATGGGATGAACAAAATAAGGGAGCCTTGAGATGCTAGGATTTGAGGCTATCACAGGCGAACAGAAGCGGGGAGGATTTTGAAACTAAAATCTAGGATTTTATCAAACATTGTCATGACTAAATTTTCTCCCCAGAACTTATGTGATATCCCTTATGAAATGTGGCTAACAGTATAAATGAAAATAGTCTTTAAATTGTTTTTCCTCTTACTAATTGTCTGTTATTGTTGTTTCTGTACTGCAGATTTGATTCTACAAACAGTTCTTACTAGAATAAATTTTTTTTTTTTTTTGGCCTTAGAACAAAGAGAGAGAAAGGAAGCTTGGGAATGAGGGAGTTATCAAGGATCTTATTCTGGCAAGAGTATAAAAATAGCTTTTGGCATTATTTATTTTAAAATACACTTTAGCTCGTCTATTTATTTTAAATAAATCATAGCATAACATTAGGAATAATTTGGGTCACATTACCAAATCCCCATGCAATATGTTGAAAATTAACCCCATGCTATGTCAATTTTTTGTGGGTATATATACAATTTACTTAATACTTAAGTAGTATTTGAACAATTTTTCTTCACTGTCGAGTTCAAACGATGATTCATAAAATGTATAGGACATTTTAGGAGACTAATGTAAGAAAGAAATACACTGGAAAGTCCTGTAGGATGGTGCCTATATATCTTTGAAAATCTGAATCTTAGTCTACTTCTTACTTTGCATCCATTTTATAAGAATATTACGTTAGTTTAACAAATGTATCTATTCTCTTTTAAAATAAATTATTACATTGCTATTAAGGAGTACTCATAAAAGTCCACTTGATCACATAGTTCACTTCTTTACCAGTAACATTATTTTTTACAGAATACTGTCCAATACTATTACTTCTGCAGTGCTTTGCAAAATTCTAAAATCTATTTAATAGGGCTATAATTTATAGATATAAGTGCGTGTCTTATAAGTATGATTGCATAGTCAGGCATTAAGGTGCAATTAAATGCAAGGTGTTCATCTCTGAAGAATCATCCTTGTTTTTGTGTAGTCATGTCTTATTCTTTTTGCCTGTGAGTTGCTTCATGTAAAATATTCATAACCTATGTCACTCAAGGTATAAGCATCTGCAGAAGATGTTACGTATGTTGGGACTCTGTTCTAGTGAGTATGCTTTATAGTCCAAAGACACATTGAAAGTAAAGTCATTTGTCATGTCCATTGTATCTGGACTTGGATGGTAAACTATATACTGCATAGTTAAGTGAATTGACAAAAATAACAAAATTCTTATGTTTTGTTTTTTTAATGGGCAAACATGAAGTTTGTCTGTCTTTGAAATAGTCACTTATATGCATTTCTAAAGTGCTTATCATCATATTATCTGAGTAGCAAATAAATGGAATTAAAGATAGATTAAATTCCTTCAAAGAAGAACAGAACATCCATCTCTTCCTTATGTACATTTAAGCAACAACCTAAAGAAATATTATCAACTTGGTTATTTAAAAAAAAATCAACTAGTTTTATAAAGTTTTAGCTTCTGATAGAACATCCTTTAAAATAGTATGTCCAGAATCTTTAGAACATTTCCTTAGAGAAAAAGGTTTCTCCTTCCCTTTTGATTTTATAAAAGTCTTTTCATCAGTGTAGAAACTGATTGACTGGCTGACTTCATGTTTCTCCCAGTTGAAAAACAAATCTTCAGTGACCAATGTTCCCTTTTGACAGGCTGTGTGTGCAAAAAATTTCTTCTGTGCAAATTTTTGTGCTTCTGTGCAAATTTTTGTGCACGCAGTGTTTTGCTGTGTGCACCGGGTTTAGGATCTGTGTGCGCGCGCGCAGCTTAGAGGGAACAGTGTCAGTGACCATCTTCCTGGCTAAAAGTATCAGTATGTAGCTTCTGTGTGCCCATTGGCTGCCTGTAAGTGTTCTGCACAGCTTCTATATAGATAATAGTGTTCATAGCACAGTAGTTTCCTTGCTGATTATTTTAGTTACCTTCTCTGATATACCAGAGTATCATTTTGCTGTTTTTATTATTTTGTCCATACTGATGGTGATAATTCTTTACTAATTGCCTCTCTCAAATATATCAAGATTTACTTGGGGAAGAAACAAACAAAACTGTTTTTATCACCTACAATTAATCTAAAAGCTGTTCAACATTGTCACTGAGGAATGAATTACCTATGGACTCCAACTGGCACCTTTCCCACCACAATCCGCTTTTCCAGTTTTACTGAGGGAGGTTTGAACTGAAAATTAATTGGCTTTAAAGCCAGATCTGATCAGCAAAGCGCAACTGGCAATTACTTTTCCTTTAAGCTTCTCTTCTACTGTTTAAGCTGTACTGCCTTAGTAAGTTTAAGACAAATGTGTAAAATCTCAGATCAGTAACAGAATATAAATGTACTTTAAAATAGCAAATAGGTCTGGAGTTAAATATTAGCCCTGCTGAAATAAATGAGAGTTTTGCAGTTGACTTCAATAGAGGCCTAGATTTCATCCCTGCACTTTAAAACTTTATTTTTGGCAGTGGGTGTGGAGAGGCAGAAGAGAAGGGGTTGTCTTCTTCTGTGGCAACACCATTATAGAAGATTGGCAACAATAGAATCTATTCTGTACAGTTCCCTGCTATTTTTTTTTTTTTTGAGGATGAATAGTCCTTTTGATCTACACAGGATACCACATCATCCATCCAAAGATCTTTTTCTGCCTCATATTCTTCTGTAATTAACTTTCCCTTCCTGTGACCTTGAACATGCATCATCTGCTGAACTTCTTAAAAATGTGTCCTGTAAATTGAATCTTTCTTTTCATAAGTTCTTTAAGTAATATTTACTGAGTTCCAATGATTTCTAATACTTTTTCATTGATTATGTGGTTATGCATGATATTTTCAGAATTATTCCATAAGATCATAATTCTAAGGCTTATAGTTTATTTATTACTGATTGTTGGAATCTCCCTGTTTCACTGCCATAATTTGATACAGGTCAAGTGTAAGTTTTAAGAAGTAGAATTTAGTCTCCAGATTTATGTCCTTTCTGAGCAGATGTTTATTCTTCCAGAATGTCTTTTGCTCTTGTTGTTCTGGTGCTGACTTCAATATCCAATCATCCATATAGGGTTGCTTACTAAGTAGCGATAATTTATCACGTGCTGTACAGGTGTGTTGTTCACTGAACTCTTGCATGTTTTCCCAGAATCCTTCCTTTAGCTACCTGATTTTGTCCAGGGTTCTGTTTTCCCAGCAATAGACGTGTAAGGTATTGGCTTGTCTCAGGCCTGAGAAAGGCAAAGGGGGAATTCCTTGGGAGCGGTAGCTCAGGGTGGGCTGGGAAGCTGTTTTGTTGTTTTGGGATATGTCTACATTGCACTTTAAAATCTGTGGCAATGAGTTTTAGAGCCTGGGTCCACAGACTCAGGCTCATGGGGCTTGTACTATGGAACTAAAAATTCAGCTACGTAGATGTTTGGGCTTGGGAGGAGCTTGAGCTTTGAAGCCCAGAGATGGGGTTGGGCTCCTGAGCACAAATGTGTGTGTTATGTAAATTATGTACATGATAGTTTTTAGGGCTGCCATTTAGCAAGTGAGACTCCTGTACCAGATGTGTACTGGCTACAGAGCTTCCTTCCCAGAGAGATACATTTGATGTGTTGGGTATAAGATCCTTTAATATACTGTCAGGTATGTCTAAGGTTAGCCTAAATAAGGGAAGTTGCACACAGTACCATGTAATGGCTGAATAGCATAATACAGCATAGCATGTCATTACAGTCTACAGGTCTGTTTTTAGAATCAGCTTGACCGAGTCTATAGTAGACCCAAGCTCTGAGACTCACTGCTTCAAGTTTTAAACACAATGTAGGCATACCCTGGGGTTTGAAAAATAAAACTGCTTGAAAAGAGACTCTTAGTCTGGTAGTGGGTCCTTCATGGGCTGGAGACAAGCCAGCACTTAATAGATGTGATAACACAAACACCTAAAGTACTGCAGGGAACTGTACCTGTATGTTTTGAAAGATTTATTGTTATTCTTACATACTGGGTTTTGCATAATTACAAATAGATCTGGATTTATGTGCATATGTGGATTGTGGCAATATATGTTCACTCTCTAGGAGGGAACAAAATACTTTTTGGCTGTTTATTACATAAGAACATAAGAACGGCCATACTGGTTCAGACCAAAAGTCCATCTAGCTTGGTATCCTGTCTTCTGCCAGTGGCCAATGCCAGGTGCTTCAGAGGGAATGAACAGAACAGGTAATCATCAAGTGTTCTGTCCCCTGTCACCTATTCCCAGCTTCTGGCAACCGGGACTCTATATCCTTATCCAAACAGGCAACTGCAGGGGAATCAAGGTGGAAAGAAGGGAATATTACAGATGCACATACAGTGAGGCAGATACATAACCCCACAGTCTTCACTCACTTTTTCAAATGTGTGACAACCGTTAGCTTCTAAAAGACTAGGAGAAGTTAGTGTCCAAGTGTACATACATCCAGAACTAGCAATATATGTTATGGGATAATTCTCACTTAATTGTGTAGTGAAGATGCAGCAAAATTTTAAAAGCACGTAAACTGTGAATATATGATAATGCGATATAGAAGTTTTACTGTGACAAGAATTTGAGATGGTCACGTTACAGACAATGGCAATCACAAATGAATTGTGCAGCTTATTCCAAATGCATTGAGAAAAGTTTTTCATACTTCAACATAATATATTCTGTATAGGCACATACTTCACAAGAAGAAAAAATACTTCAGAACAAAAATGTTGAAAGTATCTCTTGTATCCCTCCGTTGGTGCCTTAATTATTATGAACCTGTCCAGTTAGCAGTCTGAGAGACAAGAAAACAAAATGGCCTAAAGTAGCTTTTCTACATGAGAAGGTGTTACAACTTTAAACTTTAATCTTGGAAACTTCTGGGGTTAGAAGCGTTGCATAGTGGGGAGTCTCTTCACAGTGGTGTGAACTCCTGGTTTTAGGTCTGAAGGGTCAGGATGTGAGAATGTAAATCTGTCATTAGTACAGGACTGAATATTCTGATCCTGGGCCTTAGGCTGTTGTAATTTTTTTGGGGAAAGAACAACAACTTCCTATGGCTGGATTACATCTTTTTTAATAATGTCATTTGAAGATGAGAGCCTGTGCGAGATGGATTTGTGGGCATAGTGTAGGTGAGGTGGCCAAGGTTTCATGAGAAATTGCATATGGCTATTGCCACCACACAGTGTGTATGTGGTCTGTATCAGATGCCTGGACAAACTCTGGCTGAGATGCACCTCCTGCTCTGTCGTCTAACTTGCAGTGCACATCATCACAAGTTGCTTATTTTAACTGTACCTTTATGTACGCACATATGTGAATGCAACAAGTGTTTATCTCAATAACTCAGCATTATTAGATTTATTTTCCCTACTTTAATACACAGATATTTTTCAATTGACATTTTAAAAATAGGTTGCATATAATAGATGTCTTTATGGAGAGGAAAAATTAATTATAAATCAGACAAATGCACTATTATCAGAGTATCACAACTATGACATTTCACATTTCTTTTTCTGAAGCAACTTCAAGAGTAACTTCACAGTTTATTATATATAGTTCACTGTCTGCCTATCCTTTAAAAACAACTAAAACCCTTATGCTGGCTCCAGTTCTTTGAATGCTGCTGTGGCCACAGCAGTGCTTTCTAAATGGCCAAGATCTTTAGACAAAATACAGTGGGGACATCTTGTTTCCTCTCCAAAGCAAGAATTACTGTTGTGGGAGTTGAGTCTATTGAAAGCTGCTCAGTAGTGTCAAAGCTGAGGGATAATTTGAATGTGCCATTAAAGCACACTGCAATCTCCTTCATTCTCTACATGTCTGGTAAATGAGACCTGAGTGGTCTCTAATTCTTTAATAAATATTTTGCACTTTTAAAAAGGGGAATGAGCTATCTGGCAAGCCATTGGTTTCAGTTAATTGTTAAAATGCTACTTTGATCTTTCCAGATTTTCTCCTTAAAATAAACTGAAACATAACACATCATTGGCTGACATCAGGTTTTCAAATAAATATACCAATCATATTACAGTGCAGTGGGATCACTGCTGCCCTGCACAAGACAGTGTGTGGAGAAAGGCCCACCTTCTTCTAAAATAGAATATAGGTTACTCTCAGTGGCAGGATATCAGATTTGATTGACTGTTGGTCTAATGTGATATGGCAAATGGTATGTTCCTGAATTCTGGGATGCTTCAGAGTCCAGGTAAAAAAGGTCACCCAGCTCCTGAAATGACTGCTGAGACTAAGTGGAAAGGATTTTTGAAAGAGAAAAATGCCATCTTTTACCAAGGTTGCCTGGAGGCCTGGGCACATATATTGTTTCTTCCCTCCTTATATGCACTCCCACAACCCACTCGCAATAAAGTATCATAGTATCAGTACTACTGCTACCTAACTTATGCACCTGATAAATCCATGCTTTGATTTGCTAATATAAAATAGGAATAGTGCCATATGGGGTTGTTTTAAGGTATGATTCATGCTTGGAACGTATTTTGCAGAAACAATGCTTAAAAAGAGCACTAAATGCTAATAATTCTTTATCAGGATCTGAACAGAACAGTCTTTGCTGGGAGCCCCTGACTTTCTGTAGCTAAGAGAAAATTATTCTGAAAGCTACAGAGAGTTTGCTTACTGGTGAAACTATTATGCTTTATGCAAAGCTCTTCGATAAAATCCTGGCTGTCGGAGCTGGGAAATGTGCAGTCTTAACTATACATCATGCATATACTCACCCAGCCCAATCTGCATAAGGATATAAGCACCACTGAGCTAACTAGAGCAACTGATAGCTCCAGAGCAACAGCTTTTGCCTTAGGATTTATTTCTAAGGAAGACTGGTTCTTAGAATAAAGTCACCCCCTCATGAACAGCTAGAGCACTGGAGGTGCACTTAAAGGACAACACCAATTTAGCTAGCTGCTGCCCTGTGGAGGCTCATCCCTACCATTGTGCAGACAGACACTCAAGGCTTTTATTCTGAAGTGATGGCCTCAGCCAGTACTACTCAACACATCCATCAGTGCTAGCTGCACAGTACCATCTTGAGCACTGGTACCTTTCTCAAATCCCCTTGGATCTGATGCTTTCTTCAGAACTGAGGATCTTCCAGATGTTTTCCCAAATCCTTCTGTTTGTCATCAACCTCCTGCCTGCAAATGTGGGACATTTCCTCTGCTGTTTGATTAAATCCATCCCAGGTAAGAATCCCCTTCTCTCCCTCCTGCAAAGGGACTGATGGCTCTCCTGCTCTTAGAATAACTGCTGGAGACAGGTTAGTGGAGGAATTTTATTTCTAATAGAAATTAGGAATTAAATGATTCAAGGAGTTTGCTAGACAGCATGGAGATCCTAGTTATTTTACAAGCTAATAAATAGGAGAGGCAAATGCATTGCACAGATTATAAATGAAAAATATAGATTCAGAGCTGGAGTAAACAGCAGCGTCTCTGCAGGGAGTCTCTGTTGTATGAGGGAAATGTCAGTGGGTTGTGACAGAGATGTGGTTGTTGGGGATAGGGGCCCCCACTGAAGTTTTAATCCCCAACAGTTGGCAATGTAGACACAGGAGGCAGGAAGAAACCACCATATGGAGTTCTGTGCAGTATCTCCAATGGACTCAGCAGTGTATGCTACCACTATACAATTTGAAATCTGCTGCTGTTTGTTTAACAGAGAGATCTGTCATCACCCACTGAGATCTGGAGGTGAGCCGTAAAAGAAAGGAACTAATCAGATTCCCAGCTGAATTTTCTTTGGTAGAATCAAGTGGCTGCTCCCACGGACATTAAGAGATTGGATATTTTACCAAGTCTGTCTTGTGATTATGTTATCCAGTGTGAAACTTGGGATTCGAATTAAGGAGCAGCCCCAAAAGCTAACTCTTTAATCAAATCTGTTGCTAAATTTGTGAGGCATGACAAGAAATCCAATATCAGTCAGTTCTTTATCAGAATGGAGAGGAAAAATATAAAGATGGAATTATCAACATCAAATGTTTGAGGTACGTTAGTGCTGGATCTCAGTGCTATAGGTAACAACCCCTGGCTGCACCATTTCAGATCTGGTAAAGTAAAGTGTTTTCCACTGAAAGATCCAATACTGCTTGTGTCCAATGGCCTTGTGTTATAATTTGATAGAAGAGCTATATTTCTCAAAACAAAGCTGTCAAGGCAGTATGTATGTGGCACTTCCATAGTTCTAATTTACAAAGACCATGATACATTTGAAGGTGGATCCTTAAATCACTATAATTCAGGGTGGGGACCTCTTGATTAGTCCAATCCACCAGCATCTCCCCTACCTGATTTTGTTATACCTAAATCATCCTTAAAGGTGAGCCATACAAAGAGAGGCATATGGGACTGTGCCCTGTTTTGATTCCTTGAATTGGATAAAAAAGGCCTGAAGTTCCCACCTGCCCCCTCCTTTGTACTTAAGTGGCAATACTAGATCTTCCCCGTATTGTTTTTGCTGGTACTCTGGTTGGAGACCCCAAGGAGGTAGAAGGAGATTTCTCAATCCTTAGCTGAATAGTGAATCTCTAACAAGAGCTTTTCTTCCTGCTGTTTGTTACTGAGTGAAACTGGTAGTGGTAAAACCCCTAAACAGTCTGAATAAAAGCCCCTTCCTCACTCTAGCTGATGTCACTTCCCTGGAGTCAACCATAATCCTGCTAGCTCTCCAGTTGTCCATAGAGTTTTCCATGAAAAGCAGGATTTTGAGGAATTTATGAATAAAACAAATGTTTAACAAAGAATATATCAGGCTTTGTTCATCTCATTAAGAAGCAGATTACAAAGCCCACTTGTTTTCCTTTTGTATGTTGCCTTTTTCTAATGGCATCCGGGTCTCCATCTTAAAATTATATCACTTTATGGTAGTTTTGCCATTGGCTTGCCTTACTGTTAACTGTTCTAAGGCTATAAATATAGCTATGCTCTCATCTTAAGCTTTGGTGGACAAACCTGCTCTTCTTTGAGCCAAATACTGTTTAAAAGAATGCTATGTGATTTGTCCTTGAATTCTGCCCAAACCTGATTTGTGTGAGTTGTGGGGGGGACTGTTTTGGGGGAAGTTAGGCGATGAGAGATGAGCTAGAGAACTGACATTTTGGAGATAGGGAAAAATCTACAGAGCAAGGAAAGCCAGGCAAAGTCTACTCAGTTCCCCTTCTGGATCCTAGACTATAACGACACTGCATAAATGTCTATTTAGTGGAACTGTTGCCTCTTTGTTTAAAATTTTGAAATGAAAATGTTTTACAGCTAGAATATCTAAACCAACTCCTCTCTAAATGCCTCTATCAGTCTATATAGCTGGCAGATTTCAGCTTGTATGAAAAGACTCCCTCTCTTTATTTCTAATGGATTTTTATCAGCACTAATGTTGTGATTGGATGAATTACTTTATATGAGATTTAATAGAATTTAATTGAGTTTTAAGAGGGAGAGGCTGTTATATATTGCAGGATAATTACTTTAGCCCTGCAGCCTGACTTATTTATTTAGCTGCCCTCTCATGTTAGAGATCTAAGAAGGATTTGAGGATTGGTGAGCCACATATCCACATTGTAGGAGGGTAAATTGCCACATCCCTTCAGGGCAACGTGCATCCTTACCCATCCTTAGTAGCAGATCTGAACAAGCAAGCTTACAAACGTGCAGCTTGTCAACCAGTTTCTTGTGGAATTGTCCTTCCTTTGTTCTCTTGCACTGATTGCTGAATTTGTCTCTGAAGAACTAGACATCCGGCTTTGGAGATTTACAGATCATTTGTGCAGCAGTTTAATTTAATCTCAAGGATTAAAGGAGGGAGGCTAGAAGATATAGCTGAAGTGGTGAAAGTGACCGGTCTGGTCAGAAGGAATTGCTTCCTGATAGGAAATCCACCTCATAATAGATGGAATTTTAATGTTGTCTAGAATTTCTTCAGCCTCGGGCTTGGTTCGCACTGGGAAATAGCTCTATTTCAGGAAAAGTCTTAGCTGTACCATTGCTGAGCACTGTTTGTCCTTATTATGCTTACAGCTAAACCTTAGTTGGCACGGGTTAATCTAAACCAAATGCTGAACCACATCTGTCTCTATGTGCTGCTGCGGTTTTGCGAGCTGGGGTGGCTGAGCCCACAAACTGAGTAAGTGTTGGCTTAAGAGAGTTCTCTTCAGTCTGTGCCTGCCATGAGGCTGCTGCACCTGTTAACTGGGATGTGTGGCCAACATTTGAACAAGGGGATTCCTCAGAAATACTCCTCCTCAGTTTGTGATGCATAAGATATTCCCTAGGTAAAATCTGCCCCTTTGTTCTCCAGATGTGGAACCCAATCCAGTCTCCAGGAGCTGGTTTATATAGGTCATGTTTTCTGCTCTCTTTGCAAGGCAAAGGGTCCAAGACGGAGTTCTAAAGTCCCCTGGGAGCAACAATTCCCCGTAGTGTAGAAAAATTGGATAGTATCCCTTTAAATAGTTTGTGAACTCTCTAATAGCCCTCACTGCTTCTTATGTTTCAGAAGCCACCCAATCTCTTTGTGTATGGAGCTAGACCTGGCATGTTCAATCCACATAGAAAGCATGGTTGCTTAGACTCTCCTTACAGCCCCCTAACTGTGCTCATATAGTTCCTCCATACCACATTTGTTGGGTAAAGAGCAAAAGACACAACACCCCCTTACAGGATTTATAGGAGGCTCAATTAGCCAAGGGCATGCTCAACTTCCAAGCCTGCAGCAGGCCACCTGGGCTCTCCTGCTAGGGTCCCTCTTGTTGCCTCCTTTCTCTGTTGCTCTCCAGACTTCCACTCTCCTGCATCATATCTTTGCTGTTCCTCCTGTTCAGGGCTTGGCACAGCTGCATCCCAAAAGCCCAAGAAAAGCTCTGTGTGTCATTTTAAGTTTTCAAAGTACTTTACGAATAACTATATTTTCTCATCTCCTACGTGTCCAGCTCCTTGTGCTCTGTCCGAGTTTCTGTTTTGGCTGCTCCCTTTGTTTATCTGCTTTCACCAACATTCTGGCTCCAGGCTGCCCCTTCATACAGAATAGCCTCCTAGTCAATGTGCATTAAACAACATCCCTTTCCTCTTTAAGGTTCCCCTTCCACATACCTCTTTCTACTGTGGGTAACTGTAAGCTCCTGGGGGCAGGGACTGTCCCTTCTTAAATGACAGGAAAGCATGCAGTACATTGTAGAGGTTACCATAGACTAAAAATAATACCATGAACCTATCAAGATGACAGCCCACTCTCTCCAGTCTATATCAGGAAGAATTACCCATTGCTGACAATGGATGCCAGCATTGGGCTCAGCTGCAGTCTAACAGCAAAGGTACACCAGTCTAAACTTTTCAGCATGATTCTGGAAGGTCTTGATTAATCCCTGCTTAGATTAAGTTTTAACCACGGATGTCTGAAACAACACTTGTGCTGGATTGAGGAATGTGGGGAGTTGCAAACTATCACTTGATGGTTGGGCTGGAGGTTTCTGGTCCTGCTTGCAGTCAGTGCAATTGGTATCAATCTAGAAAGAGCCAATTTAAAGCAAGAAAGGATGAGCTTTGTCTCACCGCTGTACAGAGTAGCCCATTTTTTCTCTTTCTGTTTTGGGGTTCTTGTGTGTTATTGTTCTGAATTCTGAGAAATGAAGTGGTATTATGTTGTAACCTTTCAGCAAGGATATTTATGTGCTTATCTAATTCTCTGTGTGCTGTGAACACAACAGCACTGATATCCATGGTTTGACTTGGACTCTGCTACTTGTTAAACTGTGCTGCTGAACTTGTGACTGACATCCTTTGTTAGCAGTGAGAAATTTTTAAGCATAGACCAGATTTGCAGATTTCAAGAACATAGGCATGCCATACTGGGTCAGACCAATGGTTCAACTTGCCCAGACTGACCTGTACCAGATGCTTCACAGTGAATAAATGGAACAGGACAATTTGGAGTTATCAGTCCCCTGTGGTCTAGTCCCAGCTTCTGGTAGTTGGAGGTTTAGGGACACCCAGAGCATCGAGTTGTGTCTCTTAACATCTTGGCTAGGAGCCATTGATGGATCTATCCTCCGTGAACTCATCTAATTCTTTTTGGAACACAGTTATACTTTTGGCCTTCACTACATCCCATAGCAATGAGTTCCACAGGTTGACTGTATTTTGCGAAGAAGTTCTTCCTTTTGTTTGTTTTGAATCTGCTGCTTATTAATTTCATTGGATGACTCCCTAGTTCTTGTGTTATATGAAGGGTTAAATAACACTTCCCTATTCACTTTTTCCATATCATACATGCCTTTATATGTGTGTATATATATCATATCCCTCTTTAGTCATCTCTTTTCTAAAATGAACAGTCCCAGTCTTTTTAATCTCTCCTAGTATGGAAACTATTCCATACTCCTAATAATTTTTGTTGCCCTTCTCTGTACTTTTTCCAATTTAATATATCTTTTTTTGAGATGGGATGACAAGAACTGCTGGCAGTCTTCAAGGTGGAGACATACATGGATTTATGTAGTGGCATTACAATATTTTCTATTTTATTATCTATCCCTTTTCTAATAGTTCCTAACATTCTGTTAGCTTTGCTTGTTCTCTGCTGCACATTGAGTGGATGTTTTCAGAGAACTATCAGTAGTGACTCCAAGATCTTGTTCTTGAGTCGTAACAGCTAATTTAAACCCCATCTTTTCGTATATATTGTTCTTAGCCAGAGGAAACCATTGTGATCATCCGTTCCGTCTTTCTGCAGAATGCAGGCTAAAGAATTTCTGTTCCTGCATCCAGAACAATACCTTCTAGTTGAAGGGAACTGGATCTTTTAGAAAGGTGTCTGGTCTTAATTTAAAGACTTCAGCTGGAGGACAATCCTTCTCATTTCAAGGATATGTTCAGCTTGTTCTCTGTTGCTGTGCTTGGCACTAACTATTGCCTTTACAGCGTAAGATGTTGCAGTCAGACACGCTTTAAAAAATACTTTACTGGACACGATCGGAGGAGAGAGAATTTGAGTCTATGGCAAAACCACTTACATGGATTGGCATAAAAATTAAGGCTCAGGTATGACAGTGACAGGTATAGTGGAAATATCTTGAGAAAAGAGAATGGTTGCAGCAGGTTTTATTCATTGTTCAGCTCCGATGCTGTAATACGTAGGCAGGGGGCTGGCTGCTTCCCCCTTAGGGATCAGAAAGGTGTATGCTAATGCTGGGCAACCAGGCTCCTTCTGGAGAGTTGGTCACTCCCACGCCAAGCTTTTGCACTGTTAGGAATACAGAACATCTAATCCTGTACACAGGCATCACCTCAGTGGAGGGAAAGCTGTCTGGCTCTCAGAGCAGGTGAGAAACAGGAGTCTTAAGAGAGAACAGTGCCACAAAAAGGGGAAAGAATGCAACCTGTAAAATAAAGGAGAAAGCTGCTAAGATGCAGAAGCTCCTGCAATGAACTGCTTTGTTCTGCACTTGTTGCAGCACAGAGGACTTTCTGCCTAGCAGGTGATTTGCTGGCTCCATGATTAAAAAGGGGTCTTGCATGACTAATATATGCCCAGTTTGAGAGAAATCTGTTTGTTCTAAAGGTAGCTTTTAATGAAGTGACCAATCCCATATCCCAGTCAGCACCCATATAGAGAGTTTGTTTTATTTTTTTACAAACAAAGCTAATCCTTCTTGGTATCCAAAAGCACATAGCAGGCGTGACTGTTAAGGAACTAAAGTGCCTTTTGCCTAAATGTGACTAACCTACTTTGAAGGAAGGATGGGTCACCAGCGGATACTTCACCCCACCTTCTGAGTCATGTGTGACATCTGACTTGTTGCATCTCTGGCACGCTGCACGTATCCCCTAAGGCATGAACATAGTGATCTTGCTCCCTCGGTATGTTCCTGCTCCTTATGCCTCTACAGTGTGTATTCAGAGCCACCCTGGGGCCATGGGAGCTAGTTAACTAAGTAACAAGCTGTACAAAAATGTTCCCCTGTGTCCAGTCTCCTCTGCATTTCTAATGCACCCAGCACCAAGGTATCTAGGCGAACAGAGAAATACATTTGATAATGAAGCCTTGACAGCTTGACTGAGAGGTACTGCCCTGTACTGATGCATCACCTCCCACCACTGACTGGAAACCCCCAGGACTGAGTGTGTTGCCCACACCTGCTCACAGACTGGCTGAGCCTGGGTCTGGTCTGTAGTAGGGCTAGGCTGGCTCCTCTGTACTGCTTTCCTTACCTGCATTGTGTCCAGCCCATCTGGTAGTACAATGGACCATCACTCAATGGGGAGACCTAGGTGCCCGCAGAGAATCTGTAATAGACCCTCTTGCACTGGTGTTGGTGGAGGAGCAGAGCCTTTGGAGGAGTTCAGCATGAGGTTTTCCGGGGAATATGTAAGCACCACTTTGTGTTCTCTCTATTTAGGTTGCAACATATTTATTTCTGGGAATGTTATAGTCTCTGTCTCTAGGTGGTCATAACAAATGTCTGCTTCACATACTGTTGTTACACGTTCAAATAAATTGAATTAACTTATCTTCCTGAAGAGTTCATTTCCACCCTCTCTGCAACATACAAAAGCACCTTGCAGGTGTCTGTGCTGGATTAATCACAGTAAGATTTAATGCACTGAATTTTCAGCTCCCTATGGCTGTGACAGAAGCTCTGGAAGCAGAGCTTTATTTTGAACATCTGTTGCATTTTGGTTATTTGCAGGATGCTTTTGTCATGGAACTCCAAGCCTGAGTTGCAGATATCTAGGCTGGTGACTGTCAGTCTGGAGCCTTTAGCACTAAGGGCCTTGGTCACTTGCTGTCTTCTAACTTCTTGTTTGTTCTTTCTAGTTCTAAAGGACTTCCTTCCAAACCCGCAACAGGAGCCAGTCACCTTCAGCAACCGGAAGGGTTTGCAATGCATCTCGCCACTAATGAGAAGCGTGGAGGAGACTCCTCAGCCAATCCCGACAAAGGTCAAAGGGCACATTCCCAAGTGGCTCAGTGGCAGCCTGCTAAGGAATGGGCCTGGGAAGTTTGAGTTTGGAGATGAGAAGTAAGTCCAGATTTGATCGTATGTTCTAATGATTCCAAGCTGAGGGTTGGTCAGACCTGGAAGGCACCTTCACAAATGCATCACAGCCTTTAGGGGCCTTTCTTAGCTCTGAAGGTGTGTGACCATGAGAAAATGCCTGTAGATCCCATTCTTCTAACACAAACTCTTCAGCACTTTTACTAGCCGGATTCATTAATCCTCATGACCTCCCTGGGAAGTAGGAAGGTGTTTTCCCGCAGTTTAAAGGTGGGGACACAGAGGCTGTGACCAGCTAAAAGCCACATATCATGAGCTAACAAAGCTGGGGATGAAACCCTGGCATCCTGACTCCCAGTGCTCTGTCTGTAACAGCCACTTCCCATTCCCACCCTGCAATCTCAGGCATGATTTGCCATCCTGATTATGCTAAGATGTCTATGTGGCTATAAAAAAAACCCAGCCCTTACACTGTTTGGTGTTCTTTCATTTCAAAACAAAAAAATGTAGATCTATATTTTTAATAAGCTAGAACCCAAGCCAGTGTTTGACTGAGGGTCTATCACTCAAGTAAACCCACAATGCTGGCTCATCTTCACATTGGTGTGAAGGAAGCAAGAGTGACTGATTGAGATCAGTATACCTGATGTTCTACCTCTGAAAAACTGGTCTTCTTCAGAAGATTTGGCAAGGCATTTTCTCCTCTGGAGGGGATGGAATTCTGCAAAGTGTATAGTTTGATTCTTTGCTCCCAGATTGTTTCTTGTTCAAAGGGCTTTAAATAACAAAACAGGAGTAGATCAAAGCATAATAGGGAATGTTTAGACATTCAGCACACAGCAGGCTCGTGGGGAATAGATTTACACCCCAGCTTGCCCATGCACTAAGTGTTAGTGAAGACAAGCCCTAATTTGTGTTCTGTTTCTGTAGCACCATAAGCAGGCAGGGGCTGTGTAGAACAACATAGTTTCAGTCCATGAAAGCTTGTGGGTAACATTTGCAAAAGCACTAAGACCCATTTTCAAAAGATACTTAAGCACTTAGGAGCTTGAGTCATTGAAAGTGAATGGAACTCAGGCTTCTAGATGCCTAAAGTCACTTTAGACGCTTAAGGCACTTAGGGTATGTCTGCACAGCAATTAAACACCTGTGTCTGGTCCAGGTCAGCTGGCTTAGGCTCATTGGGCTTATGCAGCAGGGCTGTAAAATTGCTGAATAGACATTCAGGCTTGTGCTGGAGTCTGAGCTCCGGGACCCCACATATGGGGAGGGCCACAGAGTCCGAGCTCCAGCCCAAACCCAAAGGTCTACACAGCAATTTTTAATCCCGCAGCCCAGCCCCTGCGAGCCCGAGTCAGCTGATCCGGGAGAGCCATGGCCCTGCTGCAGGTCTTTCATTCCACTGTAGATTTACCCTTAGGCTACATCTATATTGCAAGTGGCAGCCTGAAGCAGCAAGTCTCAGAGCCTGGGTCTACAGCCAGACTCATGGGCCTTCTTGTGCTTTATAGAATCATAGGACTGGCAGGGACCTGGAGAGGTCGTCTAGTCCAGTCCCCCACACACATGGCAGGACTAAGTATTATCTAGACCATCCCTGACAGGTGTTTGTCTATCCTGCTCTTAAAAATTTCCAATGATGGAGATTCTACCTTCCTAGTCAATTTATTCCAGTGCTTAAACCACCCTGACGGTTTGGAATTTTTTCCTAATGTCCAACCTAAATCGCCCTTGCTACAATTTAAGCCCAATGCTTCGTGCCTTATCCTCAGTGGTTAAAAAGAACAATTTTTCTCCGTCCCCCTTGTAACAACCTTTTATGTACTTGAAAACTGTTATCCTGTCCCCTCTCAGTCTTCTCTTCTCCACACTAAACAAACCCAATTTTTTCAATCTTCCCTCATAATTCATGTTTCCTAGACCTTTAATGATTTTTGTTGCTCTTCTCTGGACTTGCTCCAATTTGTCCACATGTTTCCTGAAATGTGGCACCCAGAACTGGACACAGTACTCCAGATGAGACCTAAGCAGCGTGGAATAGAGCGGAAGAATTACTTCTGTGTCCTGCTTACAATTCTGCTGCTAATACATCCTAAAAGTAGTTACTCTGAAGCCCCTCCTCTCCCCTCCAGGCTTTAGAGCCTGAGCCCCAATATCTACACATTTTTAGCACCTGGGGTCTGAGACTTGCTGTAGCTTGCTGTTTAGTCAAACCCCTAGATGCTTTTCAGAATTTTAGCCTGTCTCTAAACTTGGACCCCAAGCCTGCAGACATGTACACACATGAATCGCTACGTGTCTGAGTTTTTTCATTGTTTTCATGCTTTCTTCCACTTGCATACACAAGTAGTTTCATGATAAAAGTGTTTGTAGGATCTGGTTCTCAGATTATAGTGCAGGTAATTGCAAACACCAGGGTCTTAGGAGAAGGCATAGGAAGATGTGGCAACGCACTGATCCTTCTTTCTGTGATTTTCTTTCTCTGTTCTGCTTGAAGATTTAACCACTGGTTTGATGGCATGGCCTTGCTGCATCAGTTCCAACTGGAAAACGGCATTGTGACTTACAGGAGCAAGTTCCTGCAGAGTGACTCCTACATGACTAACAGCCGGCACAATCGGATCGTGGTCTCAGAGTTTGGCACCTTGGCTATGCCGGACCCATGCAAGACCATCTTTGAGCGCTTCATATCACGGTTTGAGATGCCACGTAAGTGTGTTCCTTAGTTGAACGCAATGTTCTTGGAAGTGGTATGCATCCCAAGTGGGTGATAGTTGCCTAGAGGAACAGCTTTTAGGTTTGAAGGGAGCTGTGTGGAAGTTTTCATGGTTTTGCTTTGAGTGGCCATGTTTCTGTGGGGATCACCCCTTGGAAGAAGCAACTTGGAGTCAAACTCAACTGAAATAGACAAACTTACCTTGGGATTTTGCTCCCTGCTCCCCATGTTGTTTCCACCCAAAATCAGAAATGGAGCTCACTAAAATGTTTGTGCACCTTGGGCGTGGTCTCAAGAAGTGCTGGGGGCACCCACAGCTACAGGTGAATTTGACAGGGTAACTCAGCACGTCTTGCTGTTGGTCCCTTTGATGCCCTTTACATAACTTTTGGGTTTGTTACAAAATTTGATTCACCTTGTTCCAGGCTTTGTGTAAATTCTGCATCTCCTCTCACGAGGAACACCCTGTAGGGTGCCGTCATGAACATCTCACAATCCGCCGTTCTTTTTAATACAAACCTGTCTTAAAAGCCCCACACCCTGCTAAACTTTTAGGGTATGTAGGCTATTCCTTTCCTCCCTGCAGTAAGGGGCGGGAGGGTGATGTGAGTGAGGAGAGGATGCCACACAGAAGTGGAAGCACCATTTGCTGTAGGATTATAGTTAAGGCTACAGGTACATCACAGAGGTCACGGAAGTCACAGATTCTGTGACCTCCTTGACACTGGGGCCCCGCAGCAGCCCAGCCACCACTGCAGCAGAGGACAGGGCAGTGGGTGAATCTCACCCCCCCCAGCTCCCAGCCACTGGGCAGGGTGAGGGACTGCAGCTCCCTGCCACTGCTTGCAACGGGGCAGGATGTTGGACCCCTCCTCCTTTCCCATTTTATCAGGGATGTTTTTAGTAAAAGTTAGTGACAGGTGACGTCTTCCGGGAATTTTTGTTCATTGCCCGTGACCTGTCTATGACTTTTACTAAAAATATCCGTGACAAAATCATAGCCTTAATAATTTATAGTGTATTGTTTGCATAGGTAGAACCAAGTTATTTGCGGATGGTGACTCACAGGATTCACTTTAGGTACATTTGAAGGAAATATAGTTAACGTCTGCTGAGTGAAGCACAGAGGAGGAATGAAGCTTCCTGTATAAAGCCAGAAAACTCAGCACAGCCTGCATCCCATCTCTTCCTAGCAAATCAGTCAGGGCCACTGAATGCTTCTTTGGCCTGGTCTACACTTGGGAGATTAAATTGGTTAAAGCCTCTAGAACATTAGTAGAACACTTATGTCTACATCTAGAAATGCCCTAACTGGTCTAAGAAATAATTATAATAGGCCATCTGTCAGTGGGTTTAATAACCAGTCAAAGAGCCTTCTGCAATCTAGAATGCTTCATATGTTGGTGCAGAAATATTTGTCTTAAACTGTTTCAGTGCACCCAGTTCAGTTACAAACTGTTTTCTTCTCTAGTGTAGACAGGACCCCAGTGAAGTGAAGAGTCAATTCCCCAGCTCCCAATAGAAGTCAGTGCCTTTTGTACGTTTCCTGTTATTTTGTCCAGTCCAATTAATGTCCCAAGTGATGGGACAAAGCCCCTTGAATTCCCTTTGAATTGCATTGTCCCACTATGGGGCCTGCTTCTGCTTTTTACATTGCTGACCTGGCCTCCTGTACACAATGCAGTCCAGGTTCTCTGCTCATGCTTTCTGATGAATACTGGCAACTGGTTGTCTGGCCTTATAATAAAGGACATTTCAGCCCTCGCCAGGGGTTGCCTTTCTCTCAGGTCTGCATTATTCCATTTGTAATATCATCAGTTTCCTTTAGTTGCAAGAAACTGAAATGAGCCTGCACAATGATTTAGTAGTACCTGAACCAAAAGGGATCAGATTTCTTTGGTTTGCATTAAAAACAAGTCTTTGTCCTTTGGTACGAACTCACCTGCCCTGTGCGCTGCTATAGATCACTGAGATAGAAAACCATAGAATCACAGAACTGGAAGGGTCCTCGAGAGGTCATCTAGTCCAGTCCCCTCACTCAAGGAAGGACTAAATCTTATGTATAAAACCATGGTGTAGGCCTGTAGAGAGAGATAGGTGAGTGCAGAAACAAGGAAGACAGTGTCATGTGGGTAAGACTTTGCAGCGGAAGAGGTTCACACCTGGGCTCAAGTGCTCAGATGGAGTTAACTGTGCAGTGCAGACACAGCAGGGTGAGGTGAACGCACACTCTAAGGCTATCAGGTAACCAGGTACTGCTGGCCAGATGTTTTTAATCTGTCTGTCCCGCAAGAGAATTGTGTCATTATGAAAACTTGTTTATTTGTTTAAATAAGCCTGACTTGCTGTAGTGAGACATGAGCTTAATGCACCCACATTACTCTGGGATTTTGTTTCAGGGCCAACGGATAACTCCAGTGTGAACTATGTGGTATACAAGGGAGACTATTATGTGAGCACCGAGACCAACTTCATGCACAAAGTGGATCCGGAAACCCTGGAAACCAAGGAGAAGGTAAAGAGTGGGTGGGATGAAGGGTTTAGCACCTGGCGGGGGGAATCACGTTACACTGTTCCCAGGATGGCTTTGGCAGCTAGTGGGGACAATTCCCAAAGATCTTCGTGTCCAACCTGCACTGGTAAGAATCCACGGCTGTTGCTGAGGTCCTCTATACCTCTCTCTCCTGGCAAAAATGACTTCTCTGTGGCAGATACTGGAATTGCCAGGAAATCTACAGTCACTGCCAGTCACTCCATGGCCTTAAAGATTCCTCTGTGGTGCATGTGCTGGAGGGCATTGCAGGATTGAGTTGAATAGTAAAACATGCCGGATGTCCAGTCACAGCAGGGCTAGACTTGAGGACTCCTCAGATCAATTATATTTTCAACCAAGGGTAAAGCAGAGTTCCTAGCAACTTGGTCACTGTCCATGAAGTGCAGGGGTCTTTTATCTTCAGTTCACTTTTATCTTCAATTTGATCTTCAAATCTTTATCTTCTTATCGTTTATCTTCAATTCACTGTCCATGACATGCAGGAGTGCTTTTATCTTCAATTCACTGGTGGGTAACTGAGGCACCAAGAATCTAAGGTCACACAGGCTGTCTCTGGAAGAACAGGTTTAAGATTAGCAGCCGTGTTAGTTTGTATCCGTAAATGAGACGAGGAAGACTTTGTAGCACCTTAGAGACTAACCAGTTTATTTCAGCATAAGCTTTTGTGGCCTATAGCCCACTTCATCTATGCATCCGATGAGGTGGGCTATAGCCTACAAAAGATTATGCTGAAATAAACTGCTTAGTCTCTAAGGTGCTACAAAGTCTTCCTCGTCTTATTTCTAGAAGAACAGAGACTTTAACTTAGGTTTCCCAATTCTTCAACTAGTGTCCAACCCACTGGACAACCCTTCTTCACATGCCCTGGGCCTTGAGTAGTGCCTGGGTACTGTTGCTTTATAGTGTTACCCGCACACTCTAGGGCACCTACCAATAGGGCTCAGAGCGTACTTTTTTGTGGGTTTATGGGGTCTTTTACCAGTGAAGAGCCTTGCACAGTAATATCCTTAACCTCTTTTTATTAACAGTCACCAAAAGAGAACACACACGCTAAGCATACAATGCTCACCACTCCTAACAAGGCAGATGAACTTTTCCAGCTGGCCAGTCAGGATCAGATCATCCAGGCCTCCAATTTCTTGCATGATGTGATCAGCAGAGTATTGAGGCCTGGCAGTTCTGGTCTTGGGGCTGTGTCCTGGAGTTGGTTCCAAAGAACTTTCTTTTGGAGCTCAGCCCATGAAAGCTTATGCCCAAATAAATTTGTTAGTCTCTAAGGTGCCCCAAGTACTCCTCATTTTTTGTAGTTTATATACTGAAACTTGAGTCCTGCTTAGCTGTACCTTCACCAATCATTTTACTAAAGTATTACAAAATAATTCTTTGATCATTCCTAACATATTGTGAAACAATTCTTTAACCAATCATACCCCACCAATTAAATCTTGCAAAATTAGTTATGCAATGGACAGAAACAATCAAGGAACCAGATAGAGACCATACAGATAAACAATAGAGAAGTAGAGACAATCCATAAAGACAATACAATAGAAGTATTGATTTCACAATCACAACTATTGGTAGGTGGTTCCATGCCAGAGAGAATGCTATCTTTCTTAAAACATCTTAACGAGGTTCCTTGCTTATATGGTGATGGAGCGTCTTCTTAACAGTCTGATATTATATTGTTTTGTTATAATTTAGAAGGAATGTCACTTTCTGCTTCTTGGTTTATGGCTGCTGCTCGGAAGTGATTCCTGCTCTGACTCTAAAAATCTTTGAATTTGCAGGTGGATTGGAGCAAATTTGTTGCAGTGAGTGGAGCAACAGCCCATCCACATTATGAGCCTGACGGGACAGCATACAACATGGGCAACTCTTATGGGAAACATGGTGAGGCTAGCAGGGTAACTGCTCTGGGAAGCATGATGTAGGTCCAGTCCTGCAGGGTGGCTAGGCAGATTACATGCTGCTTTTATAGGGGCTTTTGATGGCGTCTAACAAAATGAGGAAGCTGCCATTTCTCTGTGGGACACGATGATAGCAAAGCAGGGTCAATCTTAAGTTGTGGTTGCTATCAATCTCACCATGACATTTGTTTTATTAATGTCTGGCCTCTTCAGTTAATGTGCTTTGGGTGGCTGCCTCATCCCAATGAGCACAGACCTTTCTGTGAGTGGCAGGGAAGAAGCGCAGGGCACTGCCCTGGGTAGGGATGAGATTTGTCATGCCTTCCACCCACGTGGATCAGTTTGGTAGAGAGCGGATGCTTTTTAAGGAAATGACATAAAGTGTCAGGGCTGAATCCAAGGCCTTTTGAAATCAATGAGAGTTTTTTCATTGACTTCAAATGGGCTTTGGGTTGGGGCCTTAAAGCATTCCTTATGGGAATAGAACAATTATTATGCAGGGCAGTAGCCTGCAGTAAAGTGAGTGTGTTGACCCTTCCTGGACTGCAAAAGGAAATCCCTGCATCTTGCTAGTTATTCCCAGTTGTGCCAAATTATGCACATTCTAGCGTCACCCCCAACTCTGCAGCTCTGTAGCTACTCTCTCTGTAGTCCCCAGTTATGAAACAGTGTGAAAGTGATGTAGGATAGTAAACAAACCTGAATAAAGGTGTTTATTGAAGGGACTAATCGCTGGCACAGTTGGATTAATACTTTTTAAAATAATGTCCATTTAGCCTGTGGCACTCATTGCCAGAAGATGTCTATGTGGCCAAAAGCTTAGCAGGCTTCAGGACAGGACAGGACATTTGTATGGATTACAAGAAGATTTAGAATAGCAAGGATTAAAATAACCAAGAGCTC
Source organism: Dermatemys mawii (assembly GCA_007922305.1). Taxonomy (NCBI): domain Eukaryota; kingdom Metazoa; phylum Chordata; order Testudines; family Dermatemydidae; genus Dermatemys; species Dermatemys mawii. The sequence goes on from ML677426.1 coordinate 411,462, forward strand.
TGGATGGGAGATAAGCCCCAATATTTCAGTGCATGAGCGAATCTCTGATTACTAGGGCACAGGAAGAAACCTCCCTGGGGGCAGTTTGTCCCAAAACTGCAGGGCTTCTTGAATCTTCCTTGAAACAGTGGACTGTACTGATCACTGGTGTGATCCAATGTAACAGTTCCTAAAGATGGGGAAGTGTGGCAGGAGAAAACCTATTAGTCCATATTCCCTTGCACTTGAGGTGTCAGGCTTGTTCCCCATCCTTTGTCCTCTGTAGGCTGGGGTTAGAGTGGGATCAGTTTCTGTAGCAAATTTTCCAATACTAGGAAGATATTGTCTAAAACTGCAACCCTATTTGAGTGGCTCCTTAAAACCAACTTTAATTTCTTTTTGCATAAAGATATTCCTCCCCAGTGAGCCTCAACCCTGAGAAAGCAGCTAATGCTCTGTGTTGTTGGAGCTGACGCAGCTGGCTTGCACCAGTTCACTGAACAATTCCCTGGCTTCGCTGTTCTTTCATTCTTGCTGTGCTAATTCCTTTGTGCTTCAGCAACATGTAGCTTCAAATTCCCTCACAGGGTCATGCACAGCACATATCTGGCATTGGCTGAGTTACTAAGCCATCAATCTTCCTTCGATGGGGATCAGATTCAGTGGATAGGCATCATTAAATTTCACTTGGGCTCAGAATTCTTGTTTCTCCTTTTGACACAGGAGCTGTGAGGCTGGTTTGCTTCCTTATTCCATTGTTGTGGGTGCTCAGATGTTGTGACAATGAGCTTAGGTTTGATTCCAGGTCCTCTGTGAGGCCCTTTTGTAAGGAAACTGGCTCTTTGTTATCTGCTGAGTTTACCTGGTGCTGGGGCTCCAACTATGTTAATGAAGCAGAGAAAATAACAGAGTCTGACAACAGCTACGTGGAAATGGCCGCTAGTGAGACTTGAAACGAGTTAGAAGAAATTGCTGCTGTAATGGATGAAGGAATCTGATGGGGCCCCTCTTCTGGGGCTGGAAGCAGTGCATAGATTTCAGCATGAGGGAGGGGCCAGAAGCACCAATTAATGGGGATGGGGCATTCCCCCTCCCTGAGTTGCATACAGGAGGTGTGTGAGCTCACAGGTGGAGCTCTTAACTACAGCACAGAATTAATGTGAAATGTAAGTTCTGCAGAGGAGATAGCCCCTGGGGCAGGGAGTCAGTATTTTGTTTCAGAGTAGTAGCCGTGTTAGTCTGTATCCGCAAAAAGAACGAGGAGACTTGGCACCTTAGAGACTAATCAATTTATTTGGGCATAAACTGTCGTGGGCTAGAACCCACTTCATCAGATGCATAGAGTGGAACATACAGTAGGAAAGTATATATAGATAGATAGATAGATAGATACATACATACATACAGAGAACATGAAAAGGTAGAGGTTGCCATACCAACTTTACATGGCTTAATCAGTTAAGGTAAGCTATTATCAGCAGAAGAAAAAAACCTTTTGTAGTGATAATCAGGACGGCCCATTTCAAGCAGTTGGCAAGAAGGTGTGAGTAACAGTAGGGGGGATCCCTAACATGGGGAAATAGACTCAATTTATGTAATGACCCAGCCACTCCCAATTGTTATTCAAGCCTAATATAATGGTATCCAGTTTGCAAATTAATTCCAGTTCAGCAGTTTCTCGTTGGAGTCTGTTTTTAAAGATTTTCTGTTGAAGAATTGACACCTTTAAGTCTGTTACCGAGTGACCAGAAAGATTGAAGTGTTCTCATACTGATTTTTGAACATTAAGATTCCTGATGACAGATTTGTGTTTACAAGCAGAAGCAGGGTGATTAAGATAAGAGATAAGAAAGGACTGGTGATTAAATTAAGGATCTGGAAGTCTAGTCTGTAAAATAGAAATGGGGGGGAGAGTTGTTTTAGAGGGAACTCCGGGGACTTAGAAAAAATACAGGCAAGCCCTCTGAGCCAAGGTTACGTTCAGAAAAGGGATGAGATTTGGGGGCATAGGTGAAAAAGGGTCAAAACCAGCCTTCTGGAAAGTAATTAGATTTTAAACAGAAGTAAAAGCAGTGTTGCCAACTCTCATGATTTTGTCATGAGTCTCATGATGATTGTTTTCCTTAAAGCTCCAGCTCCTGGTGTCAGGTGGATCTGTCAGTCAGCCATCATTCTTAAAGAAAAATGAAGTTTCTAGCCCTCGTGGCTGTGGAGAAAGATTCAAAATGTGACCCGAGTGCACCTTAAAGGCTCAAAAAGCAAAAGGCAAATAAAAAGAACACCAAATCTATTATTTTTACATAATCTCATGATATTAAAGACAATATCATGATTTTTGCTGAGCCTGATTCATAATTTTTGAGCATTTGGGATTGGCAATACTATGAAAGTAACTGGAAAGTGTCAGTTTCACTCTTGTTTAAGGTTAGTTTCTAACCCACCCCTAAAGCCCCAGGCAGGTGCAATATAAACTCATGGGGCCTTGCCTTAGTAGGATGTTTCCAAAGTTAAATGATCTATTCTAAGCTTGATGAACTGCAGAAAAGTGATGGAAAGTCATCTAGATTTTTCTACATTTTTTTCAGTTGTTGTATTCAAGAGTTAGTAACAAAGGATATATATTACAATTTTAAATCTACTGTGGGTGTCCCTTAAGTGACTGGACACAAGTTGTGAAAACATGTAGGTATTAGAGTAGAGTGGGTCTAATATTTATTTAATCCTCTTTTTTATATAGGAATTCAATACAGTGCTCCTATCAGCTAATTTCTAAGTTATTATCACAAAAAAAAAAAAAAAAAAAAAAAAAAAAAAAGAAAAGAAATCCAACCCTGGAGTTTTTAGGTGCCTAAGTAGCTCCTGGAATCCCAGTTAAAGTTGCCTCCCCCCTACCAAAATCTGAAATGGCACCCCTAGCAGGTGCATAGGAGAAGTGGGGGTGGGTTTGAGTTCTGCTGTGAGCTGAAGCTGTATCTTCAGAATTTCAGCATGTGTCAGGGTATGGACAGGTAGTAACACTGCAGCTCCCGTTCATAAAATGTATTTGTTGACATGGTGTCCACCTGAGACAATCAAAGAATTGCCACACTTTGTTGATCTCAAACTGAAATGCTCTGGTCAGCCTGTGTAGTGTGACAGAAGGAATGGGTTTGAGAGAACTTGAGCATAGGGCTAGGATGGAGCTTTCCTTACCTTGTGCCCAATAAATAAAAGAAATAGGAAGATCTTGTTTGAAAGGAGAAGGCATGAGTGTGGGCCCCACAGGAAGTGGGGATTTGTAGCACTGGATGAATCTGGCCAAAGCTTTAAAAGCTCATTAGCTGGGATTTAGCGTTGGCACCTGATGGGATTCAGGGGTGGTTGGCTGAAATATTTAAAGCTGGCTGGGGGATTTGTTCCAGTGGGGATTGTGTGGTTAAATCCCCCAGCTGGCTTTGAAAATCTCATCTGGTATGTCTTGTATCTGAAGACTGATCCATTAGGACTCTGAACATGGAGAGGGCTAATGCACACCCTGAAGTGCTGACTGGGTCCGTCCTGGGTCTCCGGGCTGATGGACACACTTTCTCCTTTCCAGGTTCCAGCTATAACATTATTCGGATTCCTCCGCAGAAGTCAAACTGCAGTGACACGTTGCAGGGAGCAGAAGTGTTGTGCTCCATCGCTCCAGCGGAGAAGATGAAACCCTCCTACTATCACAGCTTCGGTGAGGTGCCTCCCATCCTCTACTATGCCTTCTGTGTGCACAGCCGACAAGCTACAACTTGTCATACTGGGTTCTAGTCGCAGAGGCAGATTGTTCAGTGACCCATGCTCCCAGCAGTTCTCATTTGCCTTTTGGAGCAAAACATTTTGATTTCCTCCTTCTGTCCATTCAGGAATGAGTGAGAACTATGTGATCTTCATTGAGCAGCCCATCAAGATTAATTTGTGTCGGGTCATCACATCCAAGCTCCTTGGGAAGACCATTGCCGATGGGATAAACTGGGAACCACAGTACAAAACCCGCTTCCACGTGGTGAATAAGCACACAGGAGAGGTAAATCTTCTGCCATTCCATTAGTTATGCAGGCCTAGATTTCTCCCATTCAGTCAATCTTCAAGTCCATAGGAAATGCCCCTGATTTTTGGCAGCAGCATTCTGGGCTGTATGGGCAGTATTGGCTTGAAAACCAGGGAATGGGTAGGCCTCCTGGATGAGGAGTTATTAGGTGCTGGAGCAGAGGCAAATGCAAGAAATCTCTCTGCTGCCCCTTAAAAGAACATAGAGCAACAAGCAATTGCAGGCTCCTGCGAAGCAGTCCTGGAGTTGCAGGTGCAAGGGCTGAGAGGTACCTGCCAAGTGACATGGGGATCCAGGTGTAGGAAGTGGAGTGTGAGTCCCACAGGAAGCTCCATGTGGGTGTCGCAGTCACTGGCCCTACTTCTCTGTGGGGTGAAACGGGTTCCCTTCCACAGCCACTCCATGTAGCAGGTGATGCATAGTGGGAGGAGCCCTTGTCATGGTGCGCTTTGGACTCCAGATTGCCTGAATCTGGTTTACCCATAACTGGCTGTGAAGTTGTTGTTCCACTGGGGTCTAAGACAAGTGGTGCAAAAAGAGTGATTGGAGAAATGGAGAAGGAAAATGGGACTCTCCAGGCCCATGGAGGGGCCAAGATTGCTGAAGATGGGAAACAAAACTGTCTTTTGTCTCACTACAGCTGCTTCCGGGGCAGTTTTACAGCAAGCCATTTGCAACTTTCCATCAAATCAACGCCTTTGAAGATCAGGGCTGTGTGGTCCTTGACCTCTGCTGCCAGGATGACGGAGGAAGCCTGCGTACTTACCAGCTCCAAAACCTGCGCAAAGCCGGGGAGGGTCTGGATCAGGTAAATCCCCTGCCTCTGTGTCTGTTGTATGGGACCTGCTGATCCCGGGTTGGCTGAGCTGAAGGCTGAGAAATGCAAAGGGATCTTTACGCTCCCTGGTCTCATTGACTTGTGAGTGACTCTCATCGTGGGCAAAATGAGAATGTTTCATTGTTTTAAAAGCTGTAAACTTGTATCTAAGTAACAATAACATTAATCCAGGGAAGGGCCAGGGAAGGAGGAGGAAGTGCTGGGTGGGAGGAAGAGGCTGAGTGGATGGGACAGTCGACTGGGAGTCAGGAGACCAAGCTTCTGTTCCTGGCTCTGCCACTGACCTGCTGGGTGAACCTGGCACTACCCCTCTCTGTGCTGGTTTCCCCTCCCATTCTTTGTGTGTCTTATCTATTTAGGCTGTGAGCTCTCCCAGCAGTATAGTCCCTGGCACAACAGGGCCCTGATCTCGGTGTGGGGCCTCTAGGTGCTATGCTAATACAAATGCTAAGAGAGCAGGGCACCCTGGAATGGGGGAAAGGGCAAGAGCTCAACAGGTGTTCATCTCTCTCTCCCTGTAACTTCCTGTCTTCCTAACAGATCTATAATTCCACGGCCAGAGCTTTCCCCCGCCGCTTTGTTCTACCACTGAATGTGGATTCAAGCATGCCGGTGGGGCAGAACCTCAGCCCTTTGTCCTACACATCAGCGAGTGCTGTGAAAGAGGTGGATGGGACGGTACGTCTTAAAGGCATAAATAATTACATCGAAGGTTGTGTGCCCCTGTATTGTCTTGTGCTGTGATCTTTTTAGATCTTGCCACCTAAGCAGAGTGAGGCGTGGTCTGTACTTGGATGGAAGTCAGTACAAAGCCCTGGCACTGAGTTGCTGGAGATGCCATTTTTTAGATGAGATGTAAAACCAAGATCCTGACCGCACATAGACACTAAGCCCCTGTGGCACTTTTGGCATGAGTTGGGGTGTTAGCCCTGGTGTAGCTGGCCAAATTTTGTCTTTTAATCCCAATATTTACCCTGCGTTTTCAGTTGGATACAAGATTGCTCTTTGCCTCCTTCTCTAAACAGTTGTGTAGTGCTGCAGTGGGTGGTTAATCAGTTCCCATGTTCCACTCAGAACCCGAAGGGTTGACTCAGGTCTGTGTAGAGCTGTATGGACATGTTAGCACTGTTAGGAGGCCCGGGTTTGCAGTGCAGCGTGTATGCTCAAGCATAGACTTGGACACACCAAGTCTGCAAGCCCGGTTCCCACAGACCTGGGCTTACTATGCAGTGTAGACATGGCCCCAGAGGTGGAGTCATCTCAGTGGTGAAGGAGCAATCCCTGGATCAGCTTGTCAAGTGCTTTAGGATCCTGCACACATTGGAGTGCTGACTTTGTTATGGAGGCTTTCCCCATTAGCTCAGCTTTATGGACTCTTTTGAAACCCCAGGATGCTGTAAGTCTCTTCCTTGGGTGGAGTGGGTAAGCGAGCCAGCCCGGTTCTGAGATGGGCTGGCTAGAGGTGTCCAGGGAACAAAGCCAAACATTTCATCTTCCCTGTAATAGCTGGGTAGCATGTGGAGGAGACCGGTCTGGCATTGAAGCACCTGTCCCAGGTCAGGGCTCGCTAACACCCCTGTGCTTTGTGTTTGCCCCAGGTCTGGTGCATGCATGAAAATCTCCACTCCGAGGACCTGGAGGAGGTAGGGGGCCTGGAGTTCCCCCAGATTAACTACTCACGGTGCAATGGCAGGAAGTACCGCTTCTTCTACGGCTGCGGCTTTCGGCATATGGTGGGGGATTCGCTGATCAAGATCGACACAGAAACCAAGAAAATGAAGGTGAAACAAAGTAGGATCTTCTTCTTTAAGACCCTGGAGTTGTCCCCATTCAATGACTCAGCCTGTGAACTGGCTGTTGTGGGTTTTCTGTCATCCAGCAGCCCAGGCAGCTCTGTCACCCATCAGCAATGGGACCTGTTTAACAGAGGGGCTGGGATTGGGCCAACACTTCCATTCTCTGCCCTGCACTGTGTGAATGTGACACTCTAATACAAGAAGCAGACATCTCTTTAGGTCTCTGGACAGGACAGGGCAGGGCAGGGGAATGGGGCTTGGGTATGGAGACAGGATTAAGATGATTTTAAAGGGTGTGCCACCACATTATCACGATGAACACAGCACAGGAAATGTGTGCACTAAAAGATTGTTGTTGGGTTCAGTGTGCAGGCACTGAGTGGGGCTGGTGTGATATACAGGAGGTCACACTAGCTGATCTGGTGGACCTCTCTGGCCTTAAATACTAATAGGCTAAGGGGCCAAAGAGAGTTGGGGTTTGTCTGAAATAAGTCCTCAATTGGGCTGAAGTCAATGCAAGTTCATGCGTGGGTTCTTATTTCAGAATAAACTCATCCTGTTTTGATTTAGCTTTAATTGGAATGAATTACCTCAGGCTAAATCACAACAGGGGCGTGTTTATTGTGAAATAAGAATGTCCTCCCACAGAGGCATTAAAATGATGAAAGATATGAATTAAACCCAAAGTAGTTATTCTGTTGCAAGATAGACTAGGACTCTGGGCATGGTTACACTTACAGGTTTATAGCGGTATTGGTTATAGCTGTCTTCATATACAGCTATAGGGATAGCGCTATAGTGTGGCCACACTGATACCTGCCAGCGGTGTAGCATGGCCACATTTCCGGCACTTCCAGCGGCACAGGAGTGGTGCATTATGGGCAGCTATCCCAGCATTTAGCTGGGTGCAACGTGCTTTTCAAACGAAGGGGGTGAGGGGGAACATGTTGTATGTATGCAGAGGGAGAGAGTTCGTCCTTCTGAGTGCCTGTCAATAAGCGTTCTTTGACAGAGAAGACTAGGCAGGCTTTGTATTTCAGACAGGCTCCCTCCCTGAACATTTGCGCTGCTTATTTTTCGAGTTAAGAGAGAGACTCTGAAAACATACTTCCGCATTCCTCCTGCCAGAGTTCAAAACAAAGGGAAGAGACGTCAGTTGCCTTTAATGGCTCGGAGCGTCCCCAGGGATCACTTGTTGCGCTATCTGTGTTAATACTCATTCACACTTGAGATAAGATGGAACACGGAATACGCAATAGCTGTTAATCCTCTGGGAAGGGAGGATTACCAGCAGTGCTATAACTGTGGGTTCATAGCACTCTACATGCCTCGCCAGTCTGGACGGGTAGTAAGTTATAGCGCTCCTGGAGGCTTTATAGCGCTATAAAGTGCCAGTGTAACCAAGGCCTCTGTCTACATTACAGAGTCCACGCTAGTGTAGACCCAGTGTGTGCTAACAGGAAGAGGAGCTCTGCCAATGTAAAAACACCAGCTCCCCAAATGACGTTAGCTGTGTCGACAGAACTGTTCTTCTGTCAGCAAAGCTGCATCCACACTGGGGTTTTTGTCTGCGTTGCTGGGTTGCTAGTGAATGTGGTTATTCATATCTCTTACTAACATATATACACATTTTAAATATAGACCAAGGCCTTATGCATCCAACTCCCACTGACAGTCACTGACAGCTGGGATCTTAACTCCTCCTCCAGGCCTCTCTGAAAATCCCAGCACACCTTTTCAGTGTCTCCCTTTTTCTGTAAGATTTTCCCAAGCTTTAAAAATATGAGCAAGTTCTTTATTGAATACTACAGGGATGGTCAAGACTTTTCCCTGAAAATTTGCTCCCTCTCCAAATTGTCATAATCTGTCCTGGATAAGTCTCTAGAAGCTCTAAATATCACAGATTTTCAAAAAGGCTCTCTTTGTGCAGGAAGAAACCAGTGTTGGGTTCAGTCTGACCTGGCTTTGCAACAATGGTTCATTAATTATTTGTATTACTGTAGTGTCCAGAGGCCCCACTGAGATCGAGACCCCATTGTGCTAGGCACTGTCACATATGTGCTCTCTTTCTCTCTCTCTCTGAGAGAGTCACAGTCCTGATGAATAGACGAGACAGAAAGAGGGGGATGCACAAGAGGTGAAGAGACTTGTTCGAGGTCATAGAGCAAATCTGTGGCAGAGTTGGCAAGAGATCAGTGTCCTAGTCACTAGAGCACTAACAAATAACGTGTAAGCTGTAATGACTTCATGAGTTTTTGTACGCTCAAATACATCTCTTATTTTCCTTACTGTTTTGACAGCTTTCAGAAAGGAAAGGTGATTTCTCTACTAATTGGTGCTTTTTTATTTAGCAAACATTTTCTCCTTTTTCTGTTACTGCTGAGAAATCAAAACAGACAAGTTAATTTCAGTTACCCTCCCTGTAGTACATGGATTGGCAATGTCTTAATGGCTGTAGCAAATTTTACAGGACTTAGAAAAACCTGGTGCAAGCTCAGGCATGCTGCTGCATTTATTAAAAAAATCCTATTTTAAAAGCAAATATCAGGTTAAAAACTAGAATCCAGAAGATCCTCCTGAAGATCATAACAGTTTCCATGTTAGGAGTGGCTGGGAGGTCTGTGTTAGAAGCAGCCAGGTGGTCCATTGGACTGGGGTAGAGGAGATCTGTCTTCTGTTGCTGGCTCTGCCATTTACCTGGTGTGTGACCTTGGGCAAGTGAGTTCCTGACTCAGTTTCCACCCTATGCCTAGCTTGTCTATTTAGCCTGTCTTTAATGCAGGCCTCTTTTTCATTGCATTTATACAATGCTTCATACAATGAGGCATCGATCTCAGCTGGGAACTGGAGGTGCTGCTGGAACAGAAATAAGGAATATGTTGATCATATTTTTGAAAACTCTCACAATCCTTTAGTGTTCAGTAAATGACCCTTTTCTGTTTAGGGTAAGTAGTGATGCTGTGCGTACGAAAGATTGGAGGGGATGTCTCGTTTGTGGTCCGCTCTTCAGTACTACTCTTCTCTTTATCTAATGTCCATCTGAGTCCTCCTCTTGATTTATCTAGCTCCAGTAGGTGTGGGGAGAATGGGAAATGCTTGATTTCTTGTTCACCTTGGATGATCGCCAGATGGGGAACCTCAAGGCTGCTTTGCTGATATGCCGTCATTTGAAAACAAAGCAAAATCCATTTGTAAATGAAGCATCTCACTATGCCCAGAGCTGGTCTATGCCCCCTTTGTTCCCTTCTGCAGTCCCTCCACTAGTTTGCTATCCCCACTTGTTGCATCTTGTCTTCATTTAGACCCAATCCTGCAATGAGCTCTGTGTAGCAGCTCCAGTAAGTCAGTGGGGTTCATCATAGGCACAGGGATCTTCCTGAATGGAGCTTTACTGACTTCAGTAGGTCCAGCTGTATTGGAACTAGTTGCAGAATCAGGGCCTTAGATTATAAGTTCTTCAGGGCACAAGGTGTCTCTGCCTTTCTGGACAATACAAATGACCCTGACTCAGGTCTCTGGATATCCTTAATACCTAAATCATAATAAAGTGCATTTCTTCTGTCTTTTTTTTTTTTTTTTTGCCTGCTAGATTTGGCAAGAGGATGGATTCTATCCTTCGGAGCCTGTGTTTGTGCCAGTGCCTAAAGCCACTGCAGAAGACAGTGGGATCATTCTGTCTGTAGTGGTCACACCCTTGCAGGTAACTCATTCTCACGTCTCAAATTGTTGTGTTTGTATGGTGGTTTTTAAATCATAGAATTGGATTTGGTGCCCTCTAGAGGAAGTCCAACACTTCATTCCCCATGCTCACCTGCTTTCCAGTCCCTGTACTGCTGAGTTTATTTGTAGTCACTGCATCCTCTGCAATTGGCAATTGCAGCAGAGCATCAGATTCCTAATAGCAGCCTAGTTTCCAGGGTGACAGCTGCTTTGAGGGTATGTTTGGGTAGCACTGGGTCTGGCTCACTGTCTTGGGTACTGGTTTCAGAGTCTCACTGTGCAGACAGACTCTTCCTTGTGGAGCAGGAGATGCGCTGGGGACGGGAAGGCAGAGTAGAACCTAGCACTGCCATTCCTCTTGCTGTCTTTCATTCTGTAGAACCAAAACACTTTTCTACTTGTCCTGGATGCAGAGACCTTCAGCGAACTGGGCCGCGCCAAAGTCCCAGTGCAAATGCCTTATGGATTCCATGGCGTCTTTGTCCCACGTTAATGGAGAAGCCTGCTACCTCACTCTAGAAGCTCCTGGCCTTTTGGAGCTGAGGGCTAGGTGAAGCCCAATGTGAATCTCTGCTTTTCCTTTCTTTTTGCCCTTGCATTGTGCCTTTGGTGAAGGAGCTTCCTCTGTAGCCCCCAGATCTGTTCTCTGTGCTGCTGCCTATTATTAATATGTAGCGATATGGGTCTGAAGCTAATACTGCGCAAGGTGATATAGCCCCTTCTCCAGAAGAGCCCATTGCCTCAGCTCACTCCATTGTCCTGCTCTGCCAGTCTGCTCTAACCGCCGGGCTGCCATAAACTGGGCAGGCAAGGGAGGCAGCAGATGCCAAGAGAGCCTGCTTCTTCTCAGCAGCAGTGTGCTCTGAGTGGGAGAGGCCAGTCAGCAGCTCTGCTCAGAGGGGTGGCTTTGGCTTTGTGCACAAAGCTAAAGGTTAGAAGGAACCAAAGGAAGGAGGGAAAATTGCCTCTTCCGAGTTCCAAGTGTGCCTCTGCTTCTTCAGGACACTGTCTGCACTCGGCCAGGAAGAGCAGAGAGGGTGCTGCCCCATTTGGCAGCTGGAAAAGGTCAGGTCCAGTCTGTCTGTGCGCTGTGCACTAATATCGCTACTCAAAGAAAAAGGATGACACCTTCCTCCATGCTGTCATTGAAACCCTGTCAAACCATGCCCCTGTCCCGTCACCTAGTGAAACCAGTGTGGGTCAAACACCCCTCTACTGTGCCCCTGCCATGCCCCCTAGTGAAACCAGTGTGGGTCAAACACCCCTCTACTGTGTCCCTGAAACGCACCCCAAGTGAAACTAGTGTGGATCAAACACCCCTCTACTGTGCCCCTGCCGTGTCCCCTAGTGAAACTGGTGTGGGTCAAACACCCCTCTACTGTGCCCCTGCCACACCGCCTTGTGAAACCAGTGTGGGGCAAACATATGCCCACAGCAAAACTAGTGTGGGTCAAACAGGCCCCTGATACCTTCCCATCAGGTCCCCCGGTGAAACCAGCACGGATCAAACATGCTCCCGACACACCCCTGCTTAACTACCCAGTGCAACCAGCAAGAATCAAATATGCCCCCACACCATGTCCTGTCATGAAATCCACATGGGTTAAACACAGCCCTGTTATGCCCCAACATCCACAGTAAAGCCAGCAGGTGTCAAACACAGCTATTTTTATTTTTCTGCTTCGGCACATTGAGAGGGCATTGCATTAATTGACCTTCCTCCGGTCGAAAATAACTCTCATTCATTCATTCATCTTTCAGGTAGATGGGCAAGTTCCTTATGCTCAGATGCTTTAGTTGTGGTGGGCTGGGGGAAGAGAAACAGGTTGATTGGTTGTGGAGGCCACATACAGCACGCTTATCTGTCTGGCTCTACTAATAAAAGACTGTTATTAGTGATTGGTACCTGGAGAATGGGCTCCCCTTCTTGCTCAGCAACTTCTCGAGTCATATGTTTTAAAGGCGGGACAGGCCCATTCTGATCATCTCTTTTGAGCTCCTCCATAATATAGAACCCCACCCAGACAGCCAGATGAGATATTAGGAATTTTCCCATCTCTCATCTTCCTTTGTTCAAGTGTCAGGTGCACACGTTAAAGGCACGTAGGCTGGTAGATCATACAGAGGAGACTGGATCCAGACCCATAAAGTCTGATTCAACATACAGTGAGAATCAAGCTTCTGACAGGGATAAAACCTATCCCCTAGAGAAGGCAGGTGACTGAAAAAAATTATTAAATCTAATGTTAAAAAAATTATACAATATATAGGTTGAGAAGAGTGTCTGTACATCTGGGTATAGTGCTTAGATTATCCACAAATACAGTTTGTTTTTAAAGTCATATGATACACAGAGTGCATAATCGGCAATAACCCAAATTTAGGTGAATAGATTTAACAATACAGTTTAGATATTAGAATCTGAATACTTGGGTACATCACTCATGAAAAGTTGTACAGACGTTTGGTTGCGGAAAGCAAAATATGTCAATGAATGGAGATTGTCCCCCAGTAATCGAGAATTAGGGTAGGTTGTCCATTTAAAAAAAAAACAATCCATGAGGAAAGTATTTCAGTTACTTTCCTGACGGTGCTTCTCATCGGTAGTTCATCCCTCCTGGTATTTGCTGATGTCCAGTGATGTATTTTATCTAGATATAGATGTAGTCCAACATCTACGTAGACGGTGTCATGAGTTGCCATATCAGCCAAGCATAGCACTGACTAATTCCTCATTCTCTCAGCACTCACTTGTTACTGGGGTCCCATGCTGCCAAGGCTCCGACGATCAGTGTGTGTGTCTGAACCTGGTAATCCTTAGCCCTCACGGTTTTAGCCAGAGGGGAACATTTCTCTACCTTTCGAGCAGCTAGTCTTGTTGGCTGCCTGGGTTGCAGGCCAGATCAACCCATGCAATCTCGTTTACCAGTCCCTCCAGGTCCTTAGCCCACTCCCTTCATGGAGACATTTCTCAGCTAGTTCTCAGGCACTGCGGATGGTTGGACAGCAGGTGGTGCACTACGCCGTGCCAGTCTCCGATTCCTAACTGTTGCAAGCTCAGTGCTGTTTTGCCAGGGGTGGCTCTATGTTTTTTGCTGCCCCAAGCACAGCAGTCTGGCAGCCTTCGGTGGCACGCCTGCTGGAGGTCCCACAGATTTGGCGGCATTTCTGTGGGAGGTCTGCTGCTCCCGCGGCTTCTGCAGACCCGCAGCTGAAGGCCACCTGACTGCTGCCCTGATGGTGACCGGCAGGCTGCCCCCTGAGGCTCGCTGCCCCCTGCGGCTCGCTGCCCCAGGCACGTGCTTGCTGTGCTGGTGCCTGGAGCCACCCTTGGCTGTTGCTTCCAGCTAACAGTGTCTGTGCCCTGCTCTCCCCAGCAGTAGTGCAAGTTCACACTGCCATTGAACTGCAGCTTCACCCGCCTGTGCTCTGTACACGCTGTATCTCACTCTAAGGTCTCCTTCTGTTGACGCCTCTCCCCCAAGGAGTTCACCAGCTGAGCCCTGCTCTCGGGTGGTCACTATATATAGTCAGGTCCTTAGATCCAGCAGCTGAAGGAGACATCATGTTTATTCACATTAGTATTCCTTCTGCTGATAGGGTGCACCTGCCATTCCTAGTCCCCTGCCGGAGACCCCAGGGTCCTACTACATCCTGCCCCAGGAAAGCAGCAGAGAAGGTGGGTCCTTTGAGCCTGCCTAGAGAAGCCTTGTGCAGGCAGCCAACCAGAGCTCCACTGGCTCAGATAAAAGGAGCTGCAGGGCCCAGACAGATCAGTCCCTGGCCGAGGGGACCAAGAGTGGGTGTGGGAGCTGGTCTCTGGCCACAGGTGTTTGAGGGGTGGACAGTTTGGTTCTGGCTGCATTGGCTTAAGCTGGGGCCAGGCCGAGAACTGTAGCAAGAGGTGAAGATAAAGGTGCCAGGTGGGAAAAGGTCCAGGGAAATAGCAGCAATGAACTGAAGTGAGTGGAGCGTGGCTGCTGTTTATAGGGCCCCTGGGTCAGAACCTGGAGGAGTGGACCTGGGTTCGGCCACTGGTGAAGCGGTGTAAGCCTTGACAATGGGACAAGGCTTGCAAGCCCAAGCAAAGGGCTGACTTTAAAGGGCTCAGAGCAGGGGATGAATGAAGACCCTGGTGAGGGCAGACGGACAGTTTCGTTGGACTCTTTGCTACCCCAGAAGGGACCCATTTTGACTGTGTGACCCATTTTGAGGGCCAAGCCCATGAAGACCTGCCAAGTGAGGGGGCGAAGAGTGAGTAAAGGACTGCTGTACCACACAGCAGCATCAGGACATGCTCAAGAGGTGAGTGTCCTGCTGGTACAGTTACCCTGATCCTTTGCCTCTCTGTCCCTCTGCGGGGAGTAGGGGACATTTCAATGTCTGCAATAAGCTTGGTTGTTTATGTTTCTGGGGAAAACTAGCCTTAAAATGTTCACTCACATGTCAGTAGCAGCCTAGGGGAGCGGCTGGAGCGAGAGACTAGAACTGTACATTTTTAGTGAGGCAGACACAGGCCCTACCTGCAATGCAGAAGATGTTATCTGGATTGTGAAGCTTCATTTCATCTGCAGACAATGCTAGTCCCTGATTACGCCATGTGCGCTCCAGTCACACATCAAGGCCGGTGGAGCCGACTCTTCTCCCTTGTACACAATGACATTATGTTCGGATTCATACACCTTAACCTTATAAAGAGCCCCTGTGGGCAGAGTCTTCTGGAAGTTTTCCCAGATGTACATGGCCATGTCCTCAGTTGTACTGCAGGGAAAACAGGGCCCAAGTAAGAGATGGAGCAGTAAGTGCAGGTTAGAGCCAGACCCCAGCTGCAAGGCAGGAACAGAGCAATGGGGAGGTATTTGATCACTGTTAGGTAATCAGTTCCTCCAAACTAAGGGTGTTGAACTACTTGCAGATGACATACATAGTTCCCATTTATGCTATGGGGCAGTCCTGGCACCAAATCCAGTTTTACCACAAGACCCCACTACCCCACCTCACAACATCAGCAAAATAAGGCACATCCTGATCCAGCTTCTTGTGGTCAAACAGCTCCATGGGACGAGAGGGAACATGCTGGCCCCATCAATGGGTTACAACCCAGAATGTCCAGACTAATTTCTTGAGATCCTGGAGTTTGAGTTAAATTCCCAGGGAAGGCCCTGCCATGCATGCAAAGGAGTCCCAGGTATTTTAATGCTGGGCCTTTTCCTGAGAAGTCCCAGAGATTTGGGATCAGTAGGAACATAACAAGATGAGACTTTTAGAGCAAGACAGTAGCCAGTGAGAGGAAGCCAAAGGCTTCAGCTTGCATGTCTTCAGCCATCCTGGGGACTGTTGGGGCAACGTCATTGCAGGAGCACATAAGCTGTGTACTCATACTTAGGCTTGGTGAATGAAAAGTTACCTCTCCAAGGGTTGTGAAAAATACGCCTGAATAACATAGTTAAGCTTACCTAACCCCAGATGTAGACAGGTCTAGGTTGATGGAAGAATTCTTCGTCAACTTAGCTACTGCTTGTTGGAAGGGGGATTACCTACAGTGACAGGAGAACCTCTCCCAACACAATGATAAATGCCTACACTGAATCACTATTGTGTAGACCTGGCCTCAGTGGGAGATTGTCATAGGTAATAGTGTTGCAGTAGCTATGCCAATGTGTCTTCTCAGGGTAGGTGCTACACTGACACCGCTCTGAGAATTCTTTCATTGATCTCTTGGCTTCTGTGCTCAGGGTTAGGTTGGCTTAACTACACTGCACAGAGGTATCAGTTTTTCACATATAAATTTTAACTGTAGATCTAGCCTATGATCAGTCTTCAGTGTTCCTCTGCTCTTTGTATCTCATTTATTCTCACAACTGGCACGTTACTGCTGCTGATCACACAAACTCAGTAACTCCTGCCTCTCCCTGCCCTAACAGCGTGGTAGGTGTATTGCGTGGGAGGAGTGAGGAAAACCAAGAGTCCCAGAGGACTGGAAGATCTTGTGCTAGGGGTCTTACATGTCTGGGATTGGCTTGGATTTGAGAGAGCCGCACACAGTCCAGCATTGTTGACTGGGGAAGTCAAAGTCAAGACCAATGTTACCTCTAATTTTTGACAGGCCGTGTGTGCAAAAAATTTCTTCTGTGCAAATTTTGTGCAGTGTTTTGCAGCGTGTGGGGTTTAGGATCTGTGTGCATGTGCACACGTGCCCAGCGTAGAGGGAACAGTGGGCCAGGAGGCTCATCTGCCATTGACGTTTGTGGTGGAGGAAATGTCACCTTCTCACACTGACAGTGTTATATGGTGTATCCCTTGCCTCACCTTCCCTGCATCCTCTGACTGCTGTCCCTAACCTCTGAACACATCCTGCGTCTCTGGATCTACCTGCAGGTAAGTGGAATTATTTTTGCAATGTCTTTTGTAATAAGGTCATGGAAAAACAAAAAATTCAGCAGGTGATTAAAATCTCTTAAACCCATAGAGAGCAGCGTTTTGTGGGTGTGTACAGGCACTGGGCATGGATGTGTTTGCATATATGGGGGGTGCCTGCTCAGTGTACAGGGGCATGGGCTAGTGCAAGGGGCTGGAAATGGGAGCCTTTTACCACTGAGATATTGTTTCAGATCTGAGCCCAGGCCCTCAAAAGTATTAGGCACCCAACACCCACTGAAATTAACAGGAGTGAGATGTGTAAATACTTTGGAGGATCTGGCCCTTGATCCCTCACTCCCGTGCTTAGGGGTGAGCAGGCTGGGGCAAGGACAAGGCATGTCCGCAGGGCTTTGTTGTGGGGTGGGGGGTCAGGGTGTTAGCTCAGTCACGTCCCTTGTTGTGACAAAGAGTCTTGTGGCACCTTAAAGACTAACTAAAAGTATTAAAGCATAAGCTTTCGTGGGCTAATACCCACTTCATCCACTGCATGCATCCAATGAAGTGGGTATTAACCCACGAAAGCTTATGCTTTAATACTTTCAGTTAGCCTTTAAGGTGCCATAGGACTCTTTGTCACTTCTGCAATTCCAGACTAACACGGCTACCCCTCTGATTCTTGTCCCTTGTTGTGATGATCTCAAACATAATGCAATCAGTCAAAAAAGAACCCCATTTACCACTCACTGATCCCAGGTTTACTTTGACCTCTTTGTGTTTAATTGTACTGAAGTCTGCAGGAAAGGAATTGCCAGTGTGTGATACAGCTACAAGCTGGGCGGAGTCTAGCCAGTGGTCAGCTGGTTCTCTTTAACTAATCCACCAGTCTTCTCCCATTCGAAAACATACTCCCACCATTTACATATTATTGCTTTACTGATAGACTTGGGTGGGGAGGAGATAACATGCGGGTGAAAGCCTTGGGAGATCTCCCTATTTTTAAAAGGCAGTTTATCAGCCATTTTTTGCATCCAGCTATAGACTCACAGGCTTAGAAGGGCTCATTATTACTGCAAGCAACACCTCCTCTGTAGTTATGGAAAGAGAAGAAAGGAACAAATTAACTGGTAAGGGTCATCACATGATTTCACACTGATTGCTGGGTTATCTCCTGTTTTGGGTGGGAGCAGATGGGGACAGCAGTAGGTTCTAACGCACTCCTTTCTTCAGGAGACCTGATAGCAGCACTGCTTCCCCTCCCACAGAGAAGCTAGGCTGAAGAAGGGTGACTCTTAGGGTAAAGGTAGAAAAATAACTGAGTGTGCAGGGACTGTTCTCCCTTACAGTATGTTGTGCAGAGGCACCCAGGCCCAAGTGAGCAGTTCTCATGGGCCTTAGTGCCAAGCCACCTGTTGCAGCTTATCACTCTGAATCCTAGTTGAGTAGGGTGACCAGAGAGCAGATATGAAAAATCAGGATAGGGAGTGGGGGTAATAGTACCTGTATAAGAGAGCCCCCCCCTATTAGGAGTGTCCCTATAAAACTGGGAAATCTGGTCAGCCAATGGTTGAGCCAACTTTAGGTATCCTTCTCTCCAGCTGTGGCATTAAGCATGGGGCAGGCAGACATTTGAGTTGACGTTAGCAGTGTAATTTCCTTAGTTGGGGGTAGCTTTGTGGAAGCAGGAAAAAGTCCACTATATGGCTAAGCCTATACAAGAAAAATTCCCTGCTCTCTCCCAGAAATCTAAGAGGTGGGTACCTTAATTTATACAGCATCCAAATACTGACCTTATGGGTGTTCACAGCAAGAGTAGGGAACAACTCAGTGTTCCTGCTCTGAATTTTTAGATATGTCAAGGACACAAGATGATCATTTTGTTAGAGAGGTCTGCCATAGATCTACTTTGAGGCTTCCAGCTCCTGCAGCCTTGTACTTACTAGGTGCAGTCCAGGCTGACTCATTTGGGAAGGTCTATTTACTGGAGCCAGCAGCCACCTAGCTTCCTGACAACATTACAGAAGAGCAGGCCCATGCTCTATGCTCACCAATGTGCTATTAGCAGGTAAATCTCCCCACCCCCTTCTCTAAGGTCCCCTCCATCCATGGCTCAGTTCCCTACTGTCCCTGGGAGAGTCTGAAGTCAGCCTTTAACCACTAGCTGTGGAGAATCTTTCAGGATTAGGGTATCTAAATACCCTCTAACATTTAGCACTAGAGCAGCAATACTTAGACCTCAGCAGCTCAAAAACCAAGGCAGCAATCACTTGCTAAAAAGTCAGTGTTTATTTACTAGAAATTAATATTTTAACAGTAAGCAATGGGAACATTGAATTATGTTCATAGGAACATCATTGGCTGTTTAAATTAGAGGAAAAGAGCTGAGGGGTTAATTAAAGCAAGGGTTTAACATGCTGCAGGAGACACAGTGAAGAGCTACTTGCAGCTTTAACATGTACTAAGTATTACTGCTCTTGAGTTGAGGTCTCAGAACATGGCTTTCCTGACACTTGCTGGAGAACAGAACCACCATGTTCTGAGGCACATTCACCATCCCAGCTGGGAGGGAGGTTAAAGCAAGCTCCAAACCTTCTAGTTTTCCCCACCCCCCACCATTTACCTGAAAGAAAAATCCAACACAGTGTGATTGAAAGTAGAAGCTTTAATTGGAAAAACAGACTGAAAAATTCTTTATTTTTGCTTTTTGTAACAGTGAGAAACTGACAAAGTTTGTATGGAAGATCTTAAAGTGAGATACCTTTCCCACCCAGATCTCCCAGGACAGCCAATCTTCTCCCCACCTCCCAATCCAGAGGAACAGAAGCGAACACTCTCTGCCCCCTCCGGTGAGTGTGGGTGTCTAATGCAAAGCAGGACAACACCTGGCTGGGGTCAGTCACTGGGCCAGGTAAGAGCAGATGCAAAGCTCTTCCCTTTACACACTGGCTTTTCAGAAGCCCCCAAAGGGCCCTTTCTCCCTTGCAGCTGCCACCTCCCCAACCCCAGTGCAGGAGGGAAGCCCCCCCCCCCACACTAGCACCAGCCCAGCTCCCCTACCCCAAACGGTTACAGCACCAGCCCAGCAACCCTGCACAAACCCCACTAAACACAGCCCAACTCTTCCTCCCCTCCCTAGGCTATGGAGCAACCCAACTCCCCTCTACAAGGCCCCAGCTACCCCGTCCGCCCCCCTCCGCCGCCACCCACCGGGAAGGCCCTGGCCCAGCTCCCCCGATCACCCCCCTGTACAGGGCCAGGTCCTAATCTAGAATTGCCCCATCCCCCCCCCCCCCGGGGCTCTCCCAGGCTCTAGCTCTAGCTCCCTGCCTGCCTCCCCCCGCTTACCACCTTCGCTGCGCGGCACCACTCGCCTCCGGCTGCGGCTCCTCTCGGCCGAAAGGCACCAGTGCTGGGACTCCCGGTTTATATTCCCCGCCCCGCGGCAGCGGACCAATCAGACGGGGCATCGTCACTCGCTCGGCTGGCTGCGGACCAATAGAATGAGGGGAAAGAGCAAACCGTTCTAAACAGGTTTGTCCCACGCCGGAGCTCGTAGGCCGGCCTTGCGTGGTGCACTCTGGGAGTTGTAGTCCCGCCCGGACACGGTCATTGGAAATGGGGTCCCGGAGTAGGGGGCGGGCGGACTCACTTTCCCGTGGTGCCGCGCCGCTGACGGGGATGTGGGGTGGGGGGTCTGTGCCCGGACCCGGGGTCCCCATGGCGGCCCCGTCCCCCTCGCCGGGTGGGTGATGGGGGTCTGGATGTGGGGACGATCCGGGGGTCTAGGACTGGTCGGGGGCGCAGGACCCAGAGCTCCGCATCGGTTCATTGCCGGGTCCGAGGGGCGGCGGTGGAACGAGCTGGGGGTGTGAACCTGTCGCTGGACAGCTCGGTCCCACGATCGCTTCGAGCTCTGCTCGTGTGTGATTGCACTGAAGTCTGCAGGAAAACAATTGCCGGTGTGGGACACAGCTCCCCTCCGTGCAGAGCCCAGCCGGGGGGCAGCTGCTTCTCTTCCACTCACCCCTCCGCGCCCCCTGCACGGCAGTTTATCAGCTACTGTTTGCATCCAGGTACAGACTCACAGGCTTAGAAGGGCTCATTATTACTGCAAACACTCCTGTTTGGGGTGGTGGGGGAGAGAGAGCACAGAGGAGGACAGCAGCAGGTTCTAATGCACTCTTTTCTTCAGCAGACCTGCTGGCAGTACTGCTTCCCCTCCCACAGAGAAACTAGTCTGAAGAGGGAGTATTAGGGTAAAGGTAGAAATAGAGCTACGTGTGCAGGGACTATTCTCTCTTACAGTTTGTTCTGCAGCAAGACCTAGGCCACTACTAGCAGTTTGCATGGGCCATAGCTCCAAGTACTCATAGTTTTGGATTACTTAGGGTGCAAGCCTGTTGCAGTTTACATCACTGAAGCCTCCTTGAACAGGGTGACCAGCTAGCAAGTGAGAAAAATCAAGACAGGCTAGGTAACAGGCAGCTGTGTAGGACAAAACTCCCACTAGCTAGACTGTCCCTGTAAATTTGGGACATCCAGTCATCCTACAGTTAAGCCAACTTGGGCACATGTGTTGATCAGCAGAAAGCAGATAAATATTTGAGTTCTTAGCACTCTAGTTTCCTTACATGCTGGTGTCTTTGTGCAAGCAGAAAGACAACCATGCAGTAAATGGCTAAGCCTGAGCAAGAGAAATACTCAGCTTTCCCCCAGAAACCAAGAGGTAGGTAACATTTATTTATACAGCATTCAAACAGCAACCTTTGGGTGTCTGTATTGCAGCAAGGGTGGGCACAAACCAGACAAGGTCTCTGCTGAATTTTTAAATTGTCTCTTAAGTTTAGATATGTCAGGCACACAAGAGCTGGCAGCAGAACAGCAGCTAATGTTACACTAGATCACTGTGGTGGAGAGCTCTGCAGTTTCAATATTTGCAGTAGATCCAACTCCTGCAGCCTTGTATTTAACTAGGTGCAGTCCAGTCTGACTCTTTGGGAAGATCCCTTTACTGGAGCCAACCACCTGTCTTCCTGATAGCCTTGCAGAATAGCAGGCCCCTGCTGTGTGCTCAACCATCTGCTACTACAGGTAAGTCTCCCCAACCCCTTCTTTGGGATCCTGTCAGCCCCTGGCTCACCTCTGCTCACACTGGAAGAGGCCAAGGTCAAACAGCATTCAACCATTACCTGCAGAGAATGCTTCAGTTTTAGGGTATACAAATACCTTCAATGGCTTAGCTCTACAGCAGCAATACTCAGACTCAGGGGTTGAGGAACCAATGTGGCAGTCACTACCATTAGAAGCCCCCTTGGTATGCATTATTTCCTCTAGATTCACATTTAAACAGTATGGCATGGGAAATGTTTAGTTATATTCAGAGCAACATCAGTGGCTTTGTGCAAATTAGAGGAAAACAGCCTGAGTGATTAATTAAATCTGTGTTTTAACATGTGCAGC
This sequence comes from Dermatemys mawii, assembly GCA_007922305.1. Classification (NCBI taxonomy): domain Eukaryota; kingdom Metazoa; phylum Chordata; order Testudines; family Dermatemydidae; genus Dermatemys; species Dermatemys mawii. The sequence goes on from ML677426.1 coordinate 433,675, forward strand.
AGGAGACAAATTAAAGAGCTACTTGCAGCTTTGAGCTGTACTGAGTACTACTGCTCTTGAGTTTGAGGTCTAAGAATATAGCTTCTGACACTTTCTGGAGAACAAGTGGGATCATGTTCTCAGCAATTAACCAAGCCAGCTGGGAGGAATTTTAAATCAAGCTCCAAACCTCCTAAGCAATGTGAAAGCCACTAGACTAGAGCAGGTTGGAATTTTGGCCACAAGCTTCCCTCCCCCATCTACCCCAAAGAAAAATCCAACACACTTGCACTCAGAAGTGGGAGCTTTTATTGGAAAACAGAAGACTTTTGGAAGCACTTTATTTTTGTTTTTTTAAACAGTGAAAAATCAACAAAGTTTGGAAGGTCAAAAAGTGATACCCATTTCCCACCCTAGTTTCCCAGGAGAGCCAATCCCCTCCAATCCCGAGGAAAGGAAGCAAACACTCTGCCCCCCTCCTGTGAAGGCCAGGGGAGTGGGTGTCTGATGCAGGAATACACCTGGCTGGGGTCAGCCTCTGAAGCAGGTACAGACAGGTACAAAGCACATCCCTTCACACATGGGCTTTTCAGAAGCCTCCAAAGGGCCCTTTCCCCTTTGCAGCTGCCACCTCCCCAGCCAAGGCTAGGAAAGGAGGAACCCCCTACACCGGGAAGCCCCCAGCCCGAGGTGTCCGGCTCCACCCCCGCCCCGGGAAGCCCCCGGCCCGAGCTTCCCAACCACCCCCACACCGCGAGCCCAGCTCCCCCGGCGTCTCCCCCGCACAGGGCCGGTCCTTCCCCCGAGCTCCCCCCGCCCGGCCTCTCCCGTGTTCTAGTCCCAGATTCCCGCGGCCCCCCGCCCGGGCTCGCTCCCCGGCCGCCCCGCCCCCGCTCACCGCCTTCGCTGCGCGGCAGCCCCCGCCTGTACGTGCGACTCCTCCCAGCCGAAAGGCACCAGTGCGGGGACTCCCGGTTTATATTCCCCGCCCCGCGGCAGCGGACCAATCAGCGGAGAGAGGCGGATGCGCGGGGGTGCCCGGATGTGGGGCCGATCCGCCCTCCCTGCGCAGGCGCCGAAACGGCCGGTCCCGTCCGCCCCTCGCTCGCCAGCCGCGCAGCTGCGATGCCGCCTCCCCGCGCCGGGACCCCGGCCCGCACCGCGCGGGTCTCCCGCTGCCTCAGCTTCAGCGCCTGCCACCGGCTGCACAGGTGACGGGCCCTGCGACCGGGGGTGGGTGCCCCCCACCCCCATCGCGCTAGCTCGGGGGGACCCCAGGGTG
>ML677426.1:435258-555234 GCA_007922305.1 Dermatemys mawii
CCATCGCGCTAGGTCAGGGGGGACCCCAGGGTGCCCCCATTGTGCTAGGTCAGGGGGGATCCCAGGGTGCCCCCATCGCGCTAGGTCAGGGGGGACCCCAGGGTACCCCCATTGTGCTAGGTCATGGGGGATCCCAGGGTGTCCCCATTGCAGTTGGGGGGATCCCAGGGTTCCCCCATCGCACTAGGTCAGGGGGGACCCCAGGGTGCCCCCATTGTGTTAGGTCAGGGGATTCCAGGGTACCCCCATTGCACTTGGGGGGGATCCCAGGGTGCCCCCATTGCGCTAGGTCATGGGGGGAATCCCAGGGTGTCCCCATTGCGCTTGGTTGGGGGAGGATCCCAGGGTACCCCCCATCGTGTGTAACCGGGGAGTGGTCCGGGGTGCTCCCATCGTGCTTGATGGGGGGGATCCCAGGGTGCCCCAATTGTGCTTTGTCGGGGGGGATCCCAGGGTGCTGCCCATTGTGCTTGGTCAGGAAGGATCCTCAAGATGCCCCCAGCACGCTTAGTCGGGGAGACCCCAGGGTGTGCCCCCATTGTGCCTGGCTGGGGGCCCATCACACTTGGTCAGGGGGGATTCTAGGGTGGCCTCCATCATGCTTTGTTGTGGGGGTTCATTGCCAGGCTTCCAGCAATGACAGCTCCTAGCAACAGGCTGAGAGGAGAGGCAAGAGGAGATCCCGCTTCCCCCATGGACCACGGGGTCAGTTCCCAGGTTAGAAATCCCCTGTGTGTTGGGAAGGGAAGGGTTATTTGTTGGGGGGGAGCTGTCCATGGTTCTTATGTGGGGGTGTATAGTTCCTATCCCATTTGGACAGGAGAGCCATTTGCTCTCCGCTCTGGCAACATGCCCAGTGGGTCCCTGTGTCTAAGAGCTCACCCTGTACAAGAGAGAGACAGAAAAAATGAACCGCGGGCTGCCGCTCCTGATGCTTCGCTCTCCCAGCTGCTGGGAAGGTGGGGTTGTTCCCTTTTCAACAGCCCATGAATTTGGGCCTGTTTCTTATCATTTTTATTACAGTACCAGCTAGAGGCCCCAAAGATTGGGGCCATGTTGTGCTAGGCACAGTACATACCCCTTGTAAAACAGTTCGGTCCTGCCCCAAATTGCTTATGGGCTGGTCATTATTATTGTGACAAAGGATAGGCGAAGGGAAGGAAAATACTGTAATCCACCTATTTTTCTCACTCCCTCTCTCATCATCTTTCACATTTCTTCTGCTCCCTTTGGGGGCTTCCTCCTGTCTCTCCTTCCCTCTTGCTGTCTTGAGTGCAGCTCTGTCACCTCATTTTTTAGTTCTCTTCTCCCTCTGTACCACTTGCCTGGATAATGCTTTGTGTGCGCTTGTGCTCACCATACTAGCCTTCCACCAGCAAAAGTGAAGTTGATGCAAGTCAGTTCAGAGTCATTACCATTCAATACCTTTGGAATGGCAGCTGTGAAGCTAATCAGAGCACAGAAAATTCTCCTGCTGATGGAGGCTCTGGAAGTGGAGAGTGTGGGAGAGAAAAAGGAGTGACTTCCCTTTCTTTCCCCAGCCTGCCCTCCTAAGCAGGAGCATTTTTAAACAACAGCAGGGAAAAGACTCCGGTTAGTTTCAAGACTGCTGCAGGCAAGCCTGATTCTGACCAGAATCTTGTCTATTTCACTCTTAGCAACATGAGGTTTTTCATGGCTGGCAGATGAGAACAGCAGCAGCAAAGGCAGTTTTCAAGCTCTGTCCTTGAGACCAAAAATCTAAGTTCTTTGTTCAGTGGGCAGCTATGGACTTTGATAAATTGTACTTTAAGTTATTAGTTTAATAACTTAAGGTCAACTCACTTATTTCCCCAGCAATTTATCCAACATGCATCATCTCATGCTTTTCCTCAAGCAAAGGGGATTTTGTGATAAGTGAGGTCTCCTGTTTTCACATAAAATGTGAGTCACATGTTTCAGATGTGTCCTTCTGCCTAGCCTACACCGATCACCACCTATCCATTCCCAGACTTCGCATCCTCTGGGAGAGTTGTTGGTAAAATGTGAAAGTCAGAAGGGACGACACTAAACTTAGCGATGGTCCCACTGATCACTTAAATATTTCTGTGATCCTGGATACTACAGCCTGTAATGTATGTGTTCAGAAACTAGTTGGTTCTAGCAGGCATCTGGTCCTTTTTGTAAACAGCTGGAACTCTTGTGGTGTTTCAAACTCTAATTTATAGACTTTTCACAGTAGGAGTGAATACTTGGCAGCAGTACACAGTACTGAGAAGTCAGGATGCTACAATGAACCGATCAGCAGCATCCAAACCAATAGACCCCAAATCTCCTAATTGGGCTTCTTCAATTCTCCAATGCCATTTCTTTAGCCAGTAATGCTTTACAGAGTCAGTAGAGAAACACAATACCTGTTTGAACGTTCATTATAAGAGAGTAAAAAAAATGTAATAGTACTTCCCCAGTCTAATCCATCTGTTTAAAAAGGAGAAAGTAACTAGAGTACATTATTTTTATGTTGGATCATTAGTACACATAGTAATTTATGAACTTTTAAAAAATAAATTACATAAAATATTTCAGGGTGTGTTATAGGCAAGGATAGGCTAAGGGTAATGTCTTGGTCCAATGAAAAATGAGACCACAAACTAAAAGGTGAGTGAAGAGCAATCTTTCGTACACAGGGCCTGGACTAACTCAGGCAGTAGGTACAGAATCTGAGTAGGCAGAGTCTGTGAATGAGATGTTTCTTTTGCTGTGTCTACTAAGGAGGTAAAAACCAGTCCCAGTGCAAATGAAAACCTAAATATTTGTTATTGGCCCTCAGATGCAATTTTTTATTTTTTTTACAGTAAGTCACTGAGTGATGAAGAAAACCTGAAACTCTTTGGGAAATGCAACAATCCAAATGGCCATGGACACAATTATAAAGGTAAGCGGCTGACTGGCCAGAGTGCTGTACTTATTCATCTGGCCCTGGAGAGAATTAGTTCACATGGCTGTGTGAGAGAGACATTTGGTCAGGATTGGCTCTTAGCCATGCTACCATGAGCACTTATGTAACTGAGAGCAGACTATGGCCCATTTGCTATTTTTATGTCAGAGACTGCAAAGAGAAATAAGAGTGATCATCAACTGGAGACAGTCCCAACCACAAATCTGACTTTTAGGCCATTAAATAGTGTTATTTTAAAATGCTACTAAATAAACCAAATCAGCTTTTATTCAAGATGATAGTAAATCTTAATGGCGGTTTCCACTTGGCAAACAAAAAAACAAACCTTCTTCAAGAGATTATCCGCATGGATCCCATTCTTAGAGTGCATGGGCCCCATGCATGCAAGACTGGATCCTTTTGGTCAGGAGTGTCTGTCATGGCCATGCCTCTCCCCTAGTTGCCCTGACACCTCCCATCTGAGGGCATAAAGGACAGAGAAGCCCAGGTGTCCCTCAGTTTCTTCTGACTGCCTCTGACAGTGAGGAAGTACCCCTGGAGTGTCTGCGTACTCTGTGTACTGTGTGATTTTCCTTAGCCTTACATGTAATAATTAGATAATAAGTTAGTGTAATTAGTGTAATTCTTTTATATGCCCAATGTTTTAGGGTACCCACTGCTTGGCTCTAAGTATCCTGGCACCTAAACCATACATGGTGCTGAGTGATTTATCGGTGGGCCCAATACCAGAGTGACCTCTCCTGGAAAGATTATGGGTAGTTACATCTAAGCCACCAGCTTCACGTCACTGGTATACTGTGTTAGAGAGGTGTCCCTAGTGCTGAACTGTCCTATAAAGAGATGGGGCAACAGACAGAGCAACCCCTCCCTTGGGCAAGGTATGCTTCCCCAGGTTTCAGTAATACCAACCAGATCAAATGAATGCCTATAAATGAGCAATTCCATTTCCTCATTTGTTACCCAGGCTTCTAGCATGGGAGTATAGGCAATTAAAGAATTTCTTCTCTTCAGGTTTCCTCAGAGTAACACCCAGTCAATTTATCTGCATGTTTTCTTCTCCAAGCCTCACTCAACCCTGACAGAAGCTAGACTTCACACACCTTGTATAGTAGGGACATTGTCTTTATACTTAGAACAAAATCACTCAGGAACATGCCTGACTATTTGTGGCCAGATTTATGGGGAAACCCATATCCTCACAGAGATTATTTGAGTGGATCTCCAACTGCATAAGGACATGCTATGGGTTAGCCAGGTTAGATCAACCTAGCCAAATTAGAGCTCATTCCACTAGCCTCTGCTGCTTGTTTGACGAGTGTCCCTATATCTGACATTCGTTGGGCAGCTACATTCCTCACATTTACAGGATTCCATTTCTTAGTAGAGGTTTTCAGATCAGATGCCCATTTTGGTAGGGCCCCACTGTGGGACGGTTGAGCCTGTCCCACCCTTTATACCCTCCCTTGCGGGGTGCAGGCACAGTCCCAGCGGACACTGCTGACCTAAAGAATCCAAGTCCATCTTGGAGAGCCACCATTACTGAGGGTCACTTACCTTCTTTATACAGTGGATATTGTTTTAAACAGTAACACTTCTGATGTCATTAACCCACCAACCCACCTCCTGGGGCTGATTAATGCTGTGTGGGCTCTCTGTTCTGCCACTAATGTGATTTGTTCTCATGTACATTGGATCACACTTATGACGTGGTGTTTTTCTCCCTCTAGTTGTAGTGACTGTGCGTGGAGAGGTGAGTGCAATCACTGTTTCCTTCCTTTTTCCTTCTTGGAGGTATCAGAATATAGTTTCCATGTGCAAATTCTGCAGATCTTTAAAAAAAAAGCCCTTCTAGGTGTTTGCCTTTGTAGAATTGCTAAAAATCCTGCATTGCTTGAAAACCCTCTGTTCCATCAGTATAAAGAGGAAGATTTTGTATAATCACTTGGGTGTGAGTGATGGGTCCAGCGAAGGCAGCTCTCCTTCTCACCCTGCCTCTCCCAAGGACATGCAGAAGGCCACATTTCAGCACCAATCTTGCAATGAGCTTCCTGTGGCTTCAGGGGTCCACCCCAGACAGAGCTCATTGCAGGATCTCAGCCTTAGCTTCCGCTCTCAGAGCTGGATGGCCTCCGTCCTCAGCGAAAGCGGAGCTAAACTCTGTCCCCTGCAAAATGATGGGAGGTCACCGTCCTGTGCTTAGCTCTCAGCCAAGTTGTCCCAGAGAGATCTGGGCCACAGAACAATTGCTCTTAATTCTGTGGTTGCTGATTGTGGGTTTTAACATGAGAACAGCCATACTGGATCAGACAAATGATCAGTCTCACCCGGTATCTTGTCCTCTTGACAGTGCCAGATGCTTCAGAGGGAATGAAAGAAACAGGGCAATTTTGAGTGGTCCATTCCCAGTCATCCAGTCCCATCTTCTAGTAGACAGAGGTTCCTGTTAGACATTCCCAGATAGGGGAACCAAGGCCATCAGCCTACAGAACAGCAGTTAATTCAGGAGAAAGCCAGATTACTTGTGCACTGTGGTTAGGCCTCATTGCTTGTGGTTTATGCTTGACCCTTACTAGCTAGCAGTTGTGTCTCAGGTTCATACTGGAATGCTTCTCTGTGTGGCTGATGGGCTCTGCCCAAGCACTGCTTAGTAACTATATGTGCTGGGAAACTTTCTTTCTGGTGTTGACATGATGAATTTCATTGGTCTCTTGAGAGTTGTTGATACTCCAAATATAGCCATTAGCGTGTGTTCTTCATGGCGTTACATAAGTAGGGCTGAGACTCAGGCAGTGTCTGACAGTGGAGGGAGATTTTTCTCATGGGTCAGGATTCCTGAGTGCCCATTTTGGAAACTGCAGACACCAGGTGGTCTGGGTTTGTGCTTTTGGGGGGATTGGTAACACAATTGGCTGGTGAGGGTTAGTAGATGTGCTGCTAATCTCCTTTCACTCTCTGCCCTGTAGATTGATCCTACTTCAGGAATGGTTATAAACCTGACTGACCTGAAAGAATATATGCAGGTAATAACACTGTGCTCCTGGAGCTCTCACGTGGAAATCAGCGATGGCATAATGGACGAGTGAGGGCTTGGAGAAGTGAGGAATAGATATTATTAGGAGTACTGCCCTGGTACCTTCCTACCAACTCTTGGAACCTAAGACCTCTCAGGAAAAGGCCAGCCTCGGCCTCAGCCGCAGTGACATTTCACTTCCCAGTGTGTGCATGTGTGCGTCCACAGACACCGAAGGGCCCTTCCTAAGTCCCAGCAGGATGGTTAGAACCTGCCATTCATTGTGCCCCCTTGACATGCCCTGTTGATGTAGCTACCAGTGTCATAGACTCATAGGACTGGAAGGGATCTCGAGAGGTCGTCTAGTCCAGTCCCCTTCACTCAAGGCAGGACTAAGTATTATCCAGACCATCCCTGACAAGTGTTTGTCTATCCTGCTCTTAAAAATCCACAATGGTGGAGATTCCCCAACCTCCCTGAGCAGTTTATTCCAGTGCTTAACCACTCTGACAGTTAGGAAGTTTTTCCTAATGCCCAACCTAACCCTCCCTGTCTTGCAGTGTAAGCCCATTGTTTCTTATCCTATCCTCAGCGGTTAACAAGAATAATTTTTCTCCCTCCTCCCTGTAACAACCTTTTATGTATTTGAAAACTATTATTCCCCCTTCTCAGTCTTCTCTTCTCCAGATTAAAGAAACCCAATTTTTTCAATCTTCCCTCATAGGTCTTGTTTTCTAGACCTTTAATCATTTTTGTTGCCCTTCTCTGGACTTTCTCCAATTTGTCAACATGTTTCCTGAAATGTGGCACCCAGAACTGGACACAGTACTTCAGTTGAGGTCTAATCAGCGTGGAGTAGAGTGGAAGAATTACTTCTTGTGTCTTGCTTACCACACTCCTGTTAATACATCCCAGCATGAGGTTCGGGGTTTTTTTTTGCAACAGTGTTACACTGTTGACTCATATTTATCTTGTGGTCCACTATGACCCCCAGATCTCTTTCCACAGTGCTCCTTCCTAGACAGTCATTTCCCATTTTGTATGTGTCCAGCTGATGGTTCCTTCCTACGTGGAATACTTTGCATTTGTCCTTATTTAATTTCATCCTATTTACTTCAGACCATTTCTCCAGTTTGTCCAGATCCTTTTGAATTTTAATTCTATCCTCCAAACCACTTGCAACCCCTCCCAGCTTGGTATTGTCCACAGACTTTATAAGTGTACTCTCTATGCCATTATCCACTGATGAAGATATTGAACAGAACCAGACCCCAGAACTGATCCCTGCAGGACCCCACTCGTCATGCCCTTGCAGTTCGATTGTGAACCACTGATAACAACTCTCTGGGAACAGTTTTCTAGCCAGTTATGCATCCACCTTATAATAACTCCATCTGGGTTGCATTTCCCTAGTTTGTTTATGAAAAGGTCATGCAAGACAGTATCAAAAGCTTTACTAAAGTCAAGATATACCATGTCTACTGCTTCCCCATCCACAAGGCTTGTTACCCTGTCAAAGAATGCTATCAGGTTGGTTTGACTCGATTTGTTCTTGACAAATCCATGTTGACTGTTACTTATCACCTTACTATCTTCTAGATGTTTGCAAATCGCTTGCTTAATTATTTGCACTGTTATCTTTCCAGGTACAGAAGTTAAGCTGACTAGTCTGTAATTCCCTGGCTTGTCCTTATTTTTTATACATGGGCTCTCTATTTGCCCTTTTCCAGTCTTCTGGAATCTCTTCCGTCTTCCCTTCTGGAATCTCTTCTGTCTTCCCTGACTCCTCAAAGATAATCGCTAATGACTCAGATATCTCCTCAGTCAGCTCCTAGGGTATTCTAGAGTGCATTTCATCAGGCCCTGGTGACCTGACGACATTTAACTTATCTAAGTAATTTCTGAACTTGTTCTTTTCCTATTTTAGCCTCTGATCCTACCTCATTTTCACTGGCCTTCGCCGTGTTAGACATCCAACCACCACCAACCTTCTTGGTGAAAACCGAAACAAAGAAGTCATTAAATACCTCTGCCATTTCCACATACTTTGTTATTGTTTTGTTCCTACATATTTGGTTATTCATGTCCTTCCTCTCTACCCTCAGGAAGCCATCATGGAGCCACTTGACCATAAGAACCTAGATAAAGATGTGACTTACTTTGCTGATGTTGTCAGGTGGGTAGAACTAGAATTGGTGCCAGGGTCCAGCCTGTGTTGTTTTATGAATCATAATGGATGCCATGTATATTGTCTGGCACCAGTTCAAACTTCATTAATTCTCCAGGTGTCATTTAATTGAAGGTGATCGACTATCTCCCCATCCTCTCTCTGTATTATCCATCATTACATGTATGTGTTGTTGCATGTACGAGAAGCCAGCATGTCTAGACTGCTCCATGCCTAACTTCAGCCCTGTTTCCCCTGCAGTACAACTGAGAATGTGGCCGTGTACATCTGGGAAAACCTCCAGAAGCGCTTGCCTGTGGGGACTCTTTATAAAGTCAAAGTGTATGAAACAGACCAGAACATCGTTGTATACAAGGGGGAAGAGATGACTCCTGAGAAATGAAATTCAACTCAGCTGATCACAGTCTTCTGAGGAATTAATCGAACCAGTGTATCAATGTGATGGTGTGTCTATAACATGTAGACAGTGATTTTGTAGAGTGTTTATTTTTTTAATATAAGGTCATTTTCAGATAATTAAAGACAATTATTATGGCAAGCTAATGAGGTTTTCTTTTTAATTTGGGGTTCTCAGAATTTGCTGGCCTCTTGTTTGCTTTTAATCAAAACAGTCCAGTTCTGCAACCAAGACCACCACAGTGATGTGAAGTCCTTGGAGTCTTCTGCCTGTGTTGAGTAGGGCACTGTAGCTCGCTCTCTCTAGAGGAAATGTACAAGCTAAACATGTACCTGTCCCGCTGGGATTTGATTGTAGGTTTTTAATGGCCATGGGGTATTTTTTGATGAAGAGGTGGAGATTGAGAAATAACTTTTTCCCCTTTTTGTGCCAGTCCCTTACCTTTCTCTGTAAGGTAAGGGACTGGCGGTAGGAGCGAGTGTAACTGTTTTTTCCTTTCTTTCTCCTATGCCATAGGCTGTTCTCAGTGACACTTTGATCTATGACGAATTGGGGTTTCATGAAAACTGGCTGCTATAAACCATAAGTTCAGAGAATGCTTTTGTTTGTATAATTGTGCTACTGATAAAGGTTTGTTAGCAAATGCCAGCCTGCAGTCTATGGTGAAATGAGGAGGCAGAACTGGAGAGGAAAGGAAAATGTTATTACCCATTTTGACCTGAGTAGTTAGCTGAAATTCAGGGTCTCTAGTGAGTTGTCTCTGCTAGATGGAGAAATTAATGGTAGAGTCGGGTATTTCTTTGGTGCAGTGCTGTTTATTTACAGTGAAAGTACATAAAATGCAGTTTCCCTGAACACAGTAGGAATCAAACAGCAGGCGGCAGTTTCTTTGTTCACAGTTCCAAGCCCCTTTCCAGCCAGCACTTAGCCTAAAAGTTCTCTCTCTCTGTCTCAGGATCATGCTACCAGTGCTTCTGTGACCGTCTCTTTGGCTTTTTGTGCCTCTCTCCCAGTTTCACGCACATAGTTGTTACTGAGGCATCTAGTGCACTGGACGAGATACACCACACGTTTGACAGACATGAGTAGGACCTGTGGATCTGGAAAGATGGGTTGTGGGGAGCATCCATCATCACAGCAGTTGAGATACATATACAAGTTTTGCGTCCATTGTTATGTCAGGGTCTAGTGCCGCTCTGAGTAGGTGAGTCCTGGTTTGTTGACAGCTTGAATCTGATGATGAGCTTGGAGAGGCTGGGGGGTTGTTTGAAGGCCAGAGGGGGGTTCAGGAAAGATGTGATCCCCATCGAGTTGGGGTTATAAGTGTTTAATGATACCTGTATAGGTTCCAGTGTGAAGTAGTGGGGGACACAGAGGCGGTGTGGTCAGAGGGGGTTTTATTTCTGTATTGAAGCAGGTTTCCTTTCGGTATTTGGGTGGCCTTTTCTGTGATGTGATCTACTTCTCTGGTGGAATGTGTGTGTTTGAGGAAGGCAGTTTTAAAGTGTATTAAGGTGCATTGCTATGTGACATTTCCTTTATCACGTGAAAATTAGTCTAAATGGCAGCAAGAGTGATCAGAAGATATGACCAGGAAGAGATTACGGGTAATTCACAAGGGCAGTTTCAAAATGAGGTGAGATGAGGTAATCGTTTTATAGTCAAACAAAGAAATATGTGTACCACAGAGGAATAATAAATCAAAATGAGTTAGACCAGTTTAGTGAGACTTACATAATATTCAACCTTGGCCTCAGTTTAACACTGGTGGAGGGAGAGGGGCCCTTCTATTCCCGTCAACTATGCTAAACCTTGTATTCATAGTCATGAGAAATACCTAGACTGCTTCCTTTTAAGCTGTAACAGCTTAAACAGAGTGAGAATACCGCTGTGTACTGTGCCCCTCACTGAGCTGTCTTTGCTCATCTTTCTTGCTAGGCCTCTATCAGCTGCAAAGTAGCAGGGGCTAGGAGAGGGGGAGAAGGGAATTGTTCAATTTTGGCAGAGAGAAAACTCCCATTATCAGAGCTCCCTTGCCTATATGGCTCCTAGTAAAGCTGCCAGATTAGGGTGTAACTGGCTCTAAATTCATGCCAACACCATGCAGAGCGAGAGCTTTCTGCACCCACTAGCCTTATCAAATGAACTGAGTTTTCCTCACATTTTGTTTCCTTTGAAGCTGCACCTCAGCCAGCACCTTTCACTGTGGACTGCGACGGGGTTTGCAAATATACCTGCAGTTCTTGCCAGTCTGATGGGGTAACAAATTGATCTTCTTTGCTACCACGGAGGTCACTGTGATATAGTTGGGCAGGATCAGAACAGCCATTAAGCCTTTCATGAGTCACAAAGCAATTCTGTGTCTCAGAACCCTGCAGAGCTGAATGCAAAACATGCAATACCTTTGTCAGACCGCTAAAGAAGTTGTTGATACCTCCCACAAATACCTGAAAGGAGATTTTACATATGACAAAGCAGGGGTTCCTATAACCTTGGCTTTAAATGAGATCCAGGAAGGGCATATGTAACGTTTTACCTTAGGGTCACCTCTGTATGTTTAGGATTGTGATGGGAGACTGTCCAAAGTCAGGCAAAGTGAAGGTGTGTGTTGCACAGTTTCCCTAATTTATCTCTCTGAATGCACATTAGTCCTGACCTGCAGCCCTGCTGCTTTTCCACTCCTGCCTCATTTCTCAAGTCAGTTTTGCCTACTATCGTCTACCAGCCACATCTAAAATGGGGTCTTATTAATAACTTTAGTGTAACCTATCTGCTAGAAAAATGTCATTGCTGCTACATTGTTAGAGACATAGCTGGTGGTCATCACTGTGGTGGATATAGATGTTGGAAGTGGGGCTCCTCCTCTTTTGTCTGTGGAAGCTGTTCCACTTCAGTTCATTGGTATCTGGGCCAAAAACTCTGTCAGTTTCCTCTGTAGGCTGATGGTTTGACCTTGTCCTTAAAGTTTAAGGTGTTATGAGTTCAAGTCTTGGCTGGTGTGTGTGTGTGTTTGTCTTTCTGGAGCTGTGTTGGGGGAGTTTCTCCTTTCTTGCCTTTCAAAGCTGTTCCACTATAGTGAAATGGTTGTATGTCCTCCCTTCAGCATAGTCCCTCTGTAGGCTGATGGTTGTGCTATATCCCTTGGGTGCCAGCAATGTGGGTTCAAATCTACTGTGGTGTGTTTCCTCAGAGTACCCAGATGGGGATTGCTCACCAGTGACTTTCCCCAGGTGGTGGAGTTGGGTGGGGGTTCTGTTGGTGGTAGAGAAAAGGGGAAGAAGGTTTTATTCAACTTGCCAAATTTTTTTTAAAAGTAGTAAAGAGGCCCAGGGCAGGCCTCTTGCTCACTTAGAGGGGCTCCCCTCTAAGCCATCACAGCCCCCTCTCCTTCATCACAGGCCCAAGGGATTTGAACCAGGGTCTCCCACAATCTAAGTGAGCACCCTAACCCCTGCACCATAGCAGGCCTTGAGAATGATCCTTGCTCCGGTTAATATATAGTCAAAGTGGAATGCTTGCGCAGCAAGAGATTGCAGCAGCCATCTCTGCTTAGCTACCACAGAGGTGATTTGAACCAGGCACACGCATAGGTGAAGCAAGTGTACTCATCCTCTATACCACAGAGGGACTTAAGAGCCTCTTTTGCCCTGATTCATATATAGCTAAAGGAGAACACTTGGGCAGCAAGAGATCAATAGACTAACCCTGCTCAGTAAAGGGGGCTTGAACCCACAGCTCAGGACTTCACAGACAAAGCACCACAACCAATGACCACAGAGGGAGACACTGAAAGTGGGTGGCCCAATTCTCATGTAATATCTAATGAAAGTGGCCCACCTTCCACAGGAAAGTTGGAGGAAGACCACACAGCCCACTACCTCCTAGCCAGACCCTTAGGCCATCCGGCTGAGAAGTAAGCACTCAACTCTATTCCTCTTCAAGGGAGAAGGGAAAGGGAACCACCAACCTTCTATGCTCTGCGTACACACTCCAACCACTGGACTACCCAGGCCTCTTTGATTACAATCTCATTAGGCCACAGACAGAACAAAGTGGTCCTCCTGCTACAGAAAAGACTGAGAGCCCCCACATGGGAAACTTTCTAGCCCAGCACTTAGGCCAATCACCTAAGAGGCAGGAGATCAAGGTTCAAATCCTGACTCAGCAAGAAGAGAGAAGTTTTGAACCCCAACTACTCACCTACCAAACACACAGCCCAACCACTAGACTACACAGGGTAATAGACTAGCTGTCTGGCCCCATGAATATGTAATGTAAGTGGAACAGCTTCAGTAGTCCAAAGTCACAGCGAACACCTTGTAGCCTGGCAGCTGGTTATTCACTTGAGAGCTACTTGTTCAAGTCCCTTGTCGGGAAGTGGAACAGCTTCAGCCCAAAAAAAGCCACAGGAGTCCAAACACTCCAGTAAACCCCCCACCTCTTAATCCAGTAGCTGGATACTCACTTGAGAACAAGGAGATGGCTGTTGAAGTCCTTCCTCAGCAAACTGGGGGAAGGAGTTGAACTAGCATCACATGCATACTGGGCAAGTACCCAAGCCACTGGACTACACAGGAATTCATGTAGTAAGGCTGGCCAGTTACTGCTTAATGAAGGAGGCAGGGCCCTGGACAAGCTACAATGAGCAAGCTGCCTCAGCTGTCCTTTTCTTCAGGATCGGGGCTCACGCTGGAGAGAATGAACCTCCCTGCTCATCAGGTGGGGAGAAGGAAATTGATCCAGCGTCTTCCCTTCCCAACCTCTGCTTGCCAGCCACGGCCAGGAACCCCTCAGGTGCCTAACCCAGTTAGTGTGAGCTGGTCAGGGACCTGCCGAATGCTCTGCAAAACAGCCTGGGGGTGGGGCAGGAGAGGCCTCCCGAGAAACTTTTAACCTAGTGATTGGGGGGCCGCGCCGGGGGGGGGGGTGGGGGGGGGGGGGGGGGGGGGGCCGCCCCCGGCCTCAGGTTCAGCTGGGAAATGAGACAGTTCAGGTTGTTCTGATACAGGGCTAGACAGTCATGACTGGGGTGGCGAACGTGAATAAGGACGTGTTATTTACCCCTTCTCAGAAGGCACGCCCCTGGGGGCGGGGGCGGTCACCCACTGAATTGAGTAGGCAGCGGGTTTAGAGTAAGCCAAAGGCGGTACTTCGCCCCTGCAACGCACAGTCAGCCTGTGGAACGAGTTGCCAGGTGATGTGGGTTGGGCCAAAACTGAAAGCGGGTTCAAAAAAAGAATGAGAAAGCGCAGGATGAATGGCCACCCCTCATTGGGTTCTGGGCTACAGTGATGGGAGCAGCCTCAGGTGAAGCTGTTGTCCTGTAATTAAAGGCTGTTGAGTCCTGTTAAAAACTGTGGCTCCCTCTGTGATTCCCATGGTTAGGTATCACAATGGGATAATGGAGATGGCTTGTTCAAATCTGGCTTTGTCCCACTGGGTGGAGAGGGGTGCTTTGAAGAGGGCTCTCTTGCAGCCCATCTGTGTGCTGTGTTTCTGTTTCTAGCACTGGGGTGGTCTCATGACTCTCTTCTTCTTGCCAGTGAGGCAGTTTGACTTTAATGAACTTTTAATTGGGCCCAAAAGTCTAGTACTTTCCTCTGTAGTCTAGTGGTTAGGCTGCTGGCCTGGTTTGTACATAGCATGGGTTCAAGCCCCACGTCTGGCTGTTAGGAGAATCTGTGATTCGATATCAACAGTGCCTCAGGATTTGTTTCTTAGTCTGTGGTGAGCCAGTCCCTTGCATTTTTGCCCATAGGAGGTGTCCCACTTTAATTAACTGTTGTTTGTGCAGACTCTTGCACATCACTCCTGGTGTGGTCTAGCAGTGGGGCCTTTGATGCAACATGTGGGTGCTGTAGGTTCAAGTCCTGAGGTGTGCAGAGACTGAAAAGGGGCTTAAGATGAGCATTTAAGGCAGATGTGGTTGGTCTTTGGGTACTGCCTTAGTTCTTGCTGATCTTCTCTTGCCAGTGGAAGCTGATGCACTTGAATTCAATGGTATTTGGGCCAAATACCCACTCAGTTACCTCTGTGGGCTGATGGTTAGAGTGTGTGCCTGGGGCTTTGGAGGACCGGAGTTCAAGCCTCCTCTCGTTTCTGTTGGGGGGTGCCTCCCTTCTTGCCTATTGAAGCTGTTTCACTTTAGTTAAATGGGCTCCGGACAAAGCTCACAGCAACTCTCCCTCTCTAGTCCAGTGGTTGGGATACTCGCCTGGGTTGTGGGAGATCCTGGTTCAAATCCCCCAGCTGCCTGTTCAGCAGGGATTTGCACAGGGATCTCCTGCCTCCTAGGTGACCGTCCTTTACGGTGGGCCATCCTTGCCTGAACCCCCTCTCTTTCTCAAGAGGCCATTGTCTTCTTGGGACGGAGAGGGGGCTCTAACAAGGATCGCTCACCAGTGACTCTCCCCAGGAGGTGGCAGCCCCCAGTTCACACCCCTCAAAAGAGCAGGGGAGTGCCCTGGGGTCTGCTACAGCCTGGGTGTGTATCCTGATCATGGTGGACTGGAGAGAGAGGGGGTTTTATTGCTCACCCGCACTTCTCCTTTAATAAAAAAGGAGCAAGAGGCCCTGCAGCAGGCCTCTTGTTCTGTTACAGGATCTCCTTCTTTCACCCATCGCAGGCCCTCCCACCACACGGTACAGGGATTTGAACCAGGGTCACCCACAATCCAAGCAAGCACCCTAACCCCTGCACCATAGAGGGCCATGACAAGTAGCCTTGCTCCGGTTAATATATAGTTAAAGTGGAAGGCTTGCATGGCAAGAAATTGAGACATCTGACCCCAGAGGGGACTTGAACGAGGACTATTCCCAGGGACAGTCAACACCCTCACCGCTGTACCATAGAAGCTTATTTTGTTCTGCCTAAGTTAGAGCTCAAGTGGAACACATGTGAGGTAAGAGATGAAGGTGTCCACCCCTCTCAAGAAAGAGAAGGGGGCCTTGAACTGGTAGCTTCTTGGTTCAGAGACAATGAGCACCACCACAGGACTACACCAGGAGTCACAGGTGATCTGTTGCCCAATCCTCATTTAACATTTACTGACAGTGGCCCACCTTCAACCAAAAAGGCTGAGGAAGCCCCCACATCCCATCTACTCAGACACTCAGGCTGTTCAGTTGAGAAATGAGTCATCAAGGATCAAATCCCTTCTGTTCAAGAAGAGGATTTGAACCCTAAACCTCTACATGCAGGGCACTTTACTAAACCAGGAGACCACCCAGGGCTGTTTGCTTGGTGTTTGCCAAAAGGCCTATGTAACTAAAGTGGCCCTCTTTCACTAGAAAAGTCTGATGGAGCACCCACATGGGGAAACAGACCAGCACTTAGGTCATTCACCTGAGAGGCAGGAGATCACGGTTCAAATCCCATCTCAGCAAGAAGGAAGGGGTTTTGAACCCCAAGTTCCCACAGGCTGCACAGATGTCACAACCACTAGACTACACAGGGCTTCTGGAGGGTTTAAGCATCCCAAATGATGTAATGAAAATGGAACGGCTTCAGTAGCAAAAAGGTGAGGCAACCTCCCGGCCACCAGGAGGACACCTCATAGTCCAGTAGCTGGCTGTTCACTTGAGAGCAGGCTGTTCAAGTCCCTCCTCAGGAAATGGAACAGCTTGACCAGAAAAAAAAGCCACAGGGGTCCACACATTTCAACAGATCCCCCACCTCTTAGTCCAGCAGTCAGATACTCACTTGAGAGATGGCTGTTGAAGTCCTTCCTCAGCAAGCTGGGGAAGGAGTTGAACTAGCATCACCCACACACTGGGCAAGTACCCAAACCACTAGACTACAGAGGAATTCATGCAGTAAGGCTGGTCAGTTACTGCTTAATGAACGAGGCATGGCCTGGACCAGCTACAACGTGCAAGCCGCCGCGACTGTCCTTTTCTTCAGGATCAGGGCTCACGCTGGAGAGAATGAACCTCCCTGCTCATCAGGCAGGGAGAAGGAAATTGACCCAGCGTCTTCCCCTTCCCAACCTCTGCTTGCCAGCCACAGCCAGGAACCCCTCAGGTGACTAACCCAGTTAGTGTGAGCTGGTCAGGGACCTGCCGAACGCCCCACAAAACAGCCCTGTGGGAAGGAGGGAGAGGCCTCCCGTGTAACTTTTAACTTAGTGATTAGGGGCTGCGCCTGTGATGGGGGTTGGCAATTGGAGGGGGCGGGGGGGGGGCTGCCTCGGGTTCAGCTGGGAAATGAGACAGTTCAGGCTGCTCTGATAGAGGGCTAGACAGTCATGACTGGGGTGGAGAATGTGAATAAGGACGTGTTATTTACCCCTTCATGCAAGGCATGACCCTGGGGGAGGGTCACCCACTGAACTGAGTAGGCAGCAGGTTTAGAGCGAGCCAAAGATGGTACTTTGCCCCACAACGTACAGGCAGCTTGTGGAACACGTTGTCAAGAGATTCAGGCTGGGCCAAAACTGAAAGTGGGTTCAAAAAAAGAACGCGAAAGTGCAGGGTGAATGGCCACCCCTCATTGGGTTCTGGGCTACAGTGATGGGAGCACTCTCAGGTGAAGCTGTTGTCCTTTAATGAAAGGCTTTTTGTTTCTAGTTAAGGGTTCTGGTTCCCTCTGTGATTCTCCTGGTTAGGTATCACAGAGGGAATGTGAGGATGGGTTGTTCAAATCCTGCTTCTGCCTGCCTGGAAGATGGCAGAGGGTGGTTTGGATGAGGGCTCTCCTATAGCTCATCTGTGTTCTATGGTTCTGTGTCTCTAGCGATTGGGAGGTCTTGTTATCCCTTCTTGTTGCCAGTGAAGCAGTTTGACTTTAATGAACTTTTATTTGGGTGCAAAAACCCACCACCTTCCTGTGTAGTCCAGTGGTTAGGCTACTGGATTGCCATGTGACTAGCATGGGTTTAAATCCTTTCTCTCCCTGTTGGGAAGGCCTGTAATTCAATATCACCTATGGTTCTAGGTTCTTTCTTAGTTGGTGGTGAGCAGGTCCCTTGCATTTTTGCCCATAGGAGATGTCCCACTTTAACTGTTGTTTGTGCAAAACCCTGAGCATCACTCCTTCTGTGATCCAGTAGTTGGGCCTTAGATACAGCATGCAGGTGCTGTGGGCTCAGTTCCTGATGTTACCTGAGGCTGCAAAGGGTTTAGGGTAAGTATTTGATGCTGCCCTCATAGGTCATTGGGTATGGCCCTGTGGGAGCTCCTCCTCTTTTGTCTGTGGAAGCTGTTCCACTTCAGTTCATTGGTATTTGGGCCAAAAATTGCATCAGTTTCCTCTATAGGCTGATGATTAAACCTTGTGCCTGGGAGTTGGGGTGTTATGAGTTCAAATCTTACCTGTGCCCTGTATGTTTGTGTTTCTGGAGTAGTGTTGGGGGTTTCTCCTTTCTTGCCTGTGAAAGCTGTTCCACTTTAGCGAAATGGTTGTATGTCCTCCCCTCAGCATGCTTCCCTCTGTAGGCTGGTGGTTGTGCTATATGCCTAGGGTACCAGCAATGTAGGTTCAAATCTCCTGTGGTGTGTTTCCTGAAGATACTTAGATGGGGGTTGCTCACTAATGACTGTCCCCAGGTGGTGGCAGTGGCAGCCCTTCAAAAGAGTAGGTGACTCAGCTGTAGGGCCTGTTGGTGGTGGAAAGGAGGGTGAGGCAGTTTCATTTGACTTAGCCAAATTTTTTTTTTTTTTTTAATAGTAGTAAAGAGGCCCAGGGGCAGGCCTCTTGCTCAGTTAGAGGGGCTCCCCTCCAAGCCATCACAGCCCCCTCTCCTTCATCACAGGCCCACCCTGACACTACACAGAGCAGGGAATTGAACCAGGGTCACCTACCATCTAAGTGAGCAGCCTAACCCCTGCACCATAGCAAGCCTTGAGAAGTAACCTTGCTCCGGTTAATATGTAGTTAAAGTGGACCGCTTGAGCAACAAGAGACTGCAACAGCCATCTCTGCTTAGCCACCACACAGGGGATTTAAACCAGGCACACGCATAGGCCAGGTGAACATACTCACCCCTGCATCATAGAGAAACTTGAGAACTTTCTTTGTCTTGGTTAATATATAGTTAAAGTGGAACTATAAACTATTAAACTATAAACAGCTTCTCAGTACCAGTGTATTCTACAAATAATGACAAATATTTTGATGTATTATAGGGTACATCATGGTGCAGGTCTATTGTGTGGGAGTAAACACAAGGTTATTTGGTTTTTGCCAGGGCCGCTGTTCTCCTCTCAGTGTTCTGGAACAAGGCTCGGATTAAACTCTTTACCTCAGTGGGGGAGAATTCGGCTGCAAGAAGCCCTTTGCCGTCTGCCCATCTGGAAGAGAGGAAATGGCAAAATCATTTTACTGAGCTGTACAGCTACAGATTAATACCAACATCTATTTCTACAACAGCCCTTCTGACCCCGGTAATGAAACCAATGCAGACTGTGACAGAGCTCTTTGATACAGGGGAAAAGTTGCTTTTCCTGTTTGCTCTCCACATGCTTTGGACCTCTAAGCCAGGGGTGGGCAAACTTTTTGGCCCGGGGGCCACATGGGGGCTCAAAATTGTGCGGAGGGCCGAGTAGGGAAGGCCGTGCATCCCCAAACAGCCTGGCCTCGGCCCCATCCGACCCCCACCCACTTCCCGCCCCCCTCAGAAACCCGACCCATCCAAATCCCCCACCCCGCTCCTTGTCCCTTGATTGCCCCCTCCGGAGACACCCTCCACTCTAAGTGGCACCAGCCCCCACCTGAGCTCATATGTGGCCTGCGGGCCGTAGTTTGCCCACCCCTGCTCTAAGCGAAGGTTGCCGAAGACAGTAGGTTATCCACACCCCTCAAAGGTGCTTGTAGCGCAACTGTGGCTGGAGACTGTCTGGTTCCAGACATTTACTGCCAGTTAGTGTTGCACTCAGAAGTGTTTGGGCCCACCCCTCATGTAACATTCGTGCGAGTCTCCCATGCCAGTCTAAAGGAGCAAAGCACGGCTTTTAAAATTCAAACTGGTCACACAAGAAAACCTGACTCTTTGGTACAACTGCAATAAACAGCAGGTAGGCTCAGATAACCTCAAAAGCGATGAGCAGTGACTGCAATGAGATACGAAAGGCAGGCCCCAGATTACACTGATTTATGTGAGAATAGAGAGAAACATACCGGCCAGGTTTGACAGTTTTCTGCCTTTGGGCACTGGGCAGCATTTTGTGGATAGTCACTTTCACTCGTCCCCTGCACAGTCCGTCATTTTCCCATCTGGGCTGGTCTTTCGCAAAGAACAATCACAAAACAGAAAAAGGGAGGGGGGGGCATAGCAGGTGCAATATCCAAAAGTACTTTACATTGGTTTATTAAAACTAACTCGATTTCAAGCGGACAGCGTTCCTTGAACTGAGAACACTGCAGATCTGACGGCATTATCCATCAACCCCATACATCTGTGAAAGAATTCCTGTGGGTATTAGAAGAAAGGAAACACACCTACCGATCTACTATTTCTTGGAGACTGGCCTGCAGGATAATCATCACCTCTTTGAACACCATCCATTTCTGCACCGAGACTGGAACCTCCTCTTGGTATTTCTTATTTTTGTTCTCTTCCAGTGATGGAGTGAACACCAGAGGTCCTTCCTCCAGCACGATCCTGCACAGGGGGTGCAATCTGTCCTCATCCTCTGCAGGAGTATCCTAGAATTGCACAAACAGGGAGCACTATTCAAAGGAAGAATTAAGCATTTTCTGGTGCTTAGAGCAGAAAGTGACATGAAAGGACCAGAAAGGTTTGTGAAGCTCAATTGGTGATCAGAACCATATTTAACATACCACGCGGGACAAAGGCAAGTAGCTCAAAGGGAAGGTCTCACAGGCCAGGCTGGGATCAGGACAGATCCTCCATCACTACAGCCTGCAAACATGAGCAGGAATCACTGGCCCAAAGCATCCCACCATCCAGATCCTCCTGCACCGCCCCTCAGTGTTACCCACCCTAATGCCTGGTACCCCCCACACTCCAGTGTCACCACCACCATGCTCACACCCTGTCCCTTCCCTGGACACCCCCCTCCCCCAACAACCCTTCTAGCCCTCCTTAATTTACTTCCCATCATCCCCTCCCCCAGCTCTCCCTCTCCCCCTGGAGTCCCCCTATCCAGGGTCCCCACAGGCAGCCCCCTGTCCAGGGTCCCCTCCCTTCCTCCCCCCTTCCCAGCGACCCTGCTCTGCCCCTGTCAACACCCACATACACACACTGGGGGTCCCCCCACACTCCAGTCCCTGGATCACCCCTGACCCCCAGGGTCCCCCCCACCCAGACCCCCTGGATCCCTCCTCTGCCCCACGGGTCCCTCCCCCACACCCAGACCCCTGGATCCCTCCTCTGCTCCCTGGGTCCCTCCCCTCCACCCAGATCCCTGGTTCCCTCCTCTGCCCCACGGGTCCCTCCTCCCCCGCATGATCCTCCCGGACCTACCTTCAGCTCTTCCACCCGACGGGAGACAGATCCCGGTGCCCAGGTTCACCTCTCCCATCACCGGCCGCCACCGCGCGGCACCACGGGAAAGTGAGTCCGCCCGCCCCCTACTCCGGGACTCCGACCCCCATGGACAGTGTCGGAGGCGGCCCGGACGGGACTACAACTCCCAGAGTGCACCACGCACGGCCGGCCTACGAGCTCTGGTGTGGGACAAAGCTATTTAGAACGTTTTGCTCTTTCCCTCCCTTTCTATTGGTCCGCAGCCAGCCGAGCGAATGACGACACCCCGTCTGATTGGTCCGCTGCCGCGGGGCGGGGAATATAATCTGGGCGTCCCACCAGTCGTGCTTTTCGGCCGAGAGGAGCCGCACGCGGAGGTGGGGGCTGTCGCGCAGAGAAGGCGGTGAGTGGGGGCGGCCGGGGAGCGAGCCCGGGCGGGGGGACCTCGGGCTGGAAGGCGGGAGAGCCGTGGGGGTTGGCTCGGGAGAAGGACCGGCCCTGTGTTGGGGGGATGGGACCTTCCCTTGGGGAAGGGGCGGAGAAGTGGCTCCTTGGGCTGGAGGCTTTGGGGGGACGGAGGAGCAGCTCTTCGGGCTGGAGCTACGTGGGGGGCTCTGCCTGGGGCCATGGAGGGGCTGTGCTTGCAAGGCTCTTACTGGGGCCATCCCTGGGAGTGGGTGGGGGCAGTTTGGGGGAGGTGCTTGGGAAGCGCTGTCTGGGGCTATCTGGGGTGTGGGGGTGCCTGGGAGGCTCGGGCTGGGGTCATCTGGGGTGGGGGGTGGGGCCATTGGGGCCAGTGCTTGGGAAGCTCGAGCTGGGGCTGTCTAGAGGTGGGGGGGTGCACTTGTGAAGCCTGAGCTGGTGCCATGAGGGGGCAGGGGAGCTGGTCCATGTCCTGGGGAGGTTATCCAAGCCCACTGTTAAAGGGGAGTGGAGCTCTGGCATGGGAGCTGGGCTGGGGCCATAGTCGGGGGAGGTGTGCAACAGCTTCTGGCCTATGTGGGGGCTGGGAGGTGGTGGGAGAGCTGGGGTTGGGGCTTCCTCTTGCACCAGCCCCTGCTAGGGAGGTGGCAACTGCAAAAGGGAAAGGGCCCTTTAGAGGCTTCTGAAAAGCCAGTCTGTGAAGAAGCACTTTGCACTTGTTCTTACCTACTCCAGAGGCTGGCCCCAGCCAGGTGTACTCCTGCTTTGCATCAGAGACCCACTGACCTCTCCTCTTTGCAGAAGGGAGCAGAGTTTGCTTCCTTTCCTCTGGACTTGAGGGGATTGGTTCTCCTGGGAGATCTGGGTGGGGAATGTTACTTTTTAATTTTCCAGACTGCTTTCTTCAAACAGTGAGAAAACAAAGAATAAAGTGTTTTCAAGTGTCTTGTGTTCCAATAAAACCCCACCAACTACAAGTGTGTTGGATTTTTCTTTGGGGAAGGTGGGGGTGGGAAGCTTGTGGCCAAATGTTCAACCTGCTCTAGTCTGGTGGTTGTCCCTTTGCTTATGAAGTTTGGAGCTTGATTTAAAATCCCTCCCTGCTGGCTTAACTTCCCTGAGAACATGATCCCACTGGTTCTCCAGAAAGTGTTGGGAAGCCTTGTTTTGAGACCTCTTAACTCAAGAGCAGTGAGACTCATTACAGCTCAAAGCTGCAAGTAGCTCCTTTGTCTTCTGCAGCACATGTTAAAATACTGACTTAATTAACCACTAAGGCTGTTTTCCTCTAATTTGCATAAAGCCATTGATGTTGCTCTGAACATAACTAAACATTTCCCATGTCATAGTGTTTAAATGTGAATCTAAACTACTGCATACAACTGGGGCTCCTTTTCAGTAGTGATTGCTACTTTGGTGCCTGAATCGGAGTATTGCTGCTCCAGAGCTAAGCCATTGAAGCTATTTGTATACCTTAAAACTGAAGAAGTCTCTACAGGTAATGGTTAAATGCTGTTTAACCTCAACATCTTCTCTGGAGAGAAGAGGTGAGCAGGGGGCTGCTGGGACCTCAGAGAAGGGGTGGGGGAGATTTACCCCCTATAGCAGATTGAGCACAGAGCAGGGGCCTGCTGTTAGGCAAGGCCATCAGGAAGACAGGGGGCTACTGCCTCCAGTAAAGGGACCTTCCTAAAAGACTGGACTGCACCTAGTTAAATACAAGGCTGCAGGAGTTGGATCTAATGCAGATACTGAAACTGCAGAGCTCTCCACCAAAGGGATCTTCTAGTGTACTGCTAGCTGTTCTCCCTCTCCCACCAGCTCTGGTGTGCAGGATAGGTGTAAACTTAGAGACATAGCTAAAAATTCAGCACAGAGAGTGGTTTGTTCCCACCCTTGCTGCAACACAATCACCCAGGAGCTTGCTGTTTGGATGCTGTATAAATGAATGTTACCTACCTCTTGGATTTTGAGGGGAGAGCTGAGTATTGTTCTTTCTGCTTGCACAAAGACACCAGCATGTAAAGAAACTATACTATAACAACTTGTATCTGCCTGCCCTTTGCTTCTCAACACATCTGCCCACGTTGGTTTAACTATGGGATGACTGGATGTCCCAATGTTCTAGGATTTGGATATATGATGCTTTGTTCTACACACGTGCTTATTGCCTACCCCCTGTTCTGCTTTTTCTCACTTGCTGTCTGGTCACCCTACTCAACTAGGATTCAGGGCAGTAAGCTGCAACAGGCCTGCACCAAAGTAATTCAACAGTATATGACAACAGGGCATGCAAACTGCTAGTACTGGCTTAGGTGACTCTGCACAACATAGTGCCAGGGAGAATAGTCCCTGCACACTCCACCTTTACCCTAACAGTCACCCTTGTTCAGATTAGGCTCTTATAGAGAGGTGAAGCAGTGCTGCTAACAGGTCTGTTAAATAAAAGTGCATTAGAACATGTAGCTGTCCTCTGCTTTCACACAAACTGACCATACAGTTACTTTGTTCCTTTCTTTTTCTCCTTCCATAACCGCAGAGGAGGAGGTGCCTGTGAGTCTAGGTGTGGAGTGAGGTGTGGAGTGGAGGTGCCTGTGAGTCTGTACCTGGATGCAAACAGTAGCTGATAAACTGCCTTTCAGGAGCGTGGCGGGTGCAGGGGGCGCGGAGGGGTGAGTGGAAGAGAAGCAGCTGCCCCCCGGCTGGGCTCTGCACGGAGGGGAGCTGTGTCCCACACCGGCAATTGTTTTCCTGCAGACTTCAGTGCAATCACACACGAGCAGAGCTCGAAGCGACCGTGGGACCGAGCTGTCCAGCGACAGGTTCACACCCCCAGCTCGTTCCACCGCCGCCCCTCGGACCCGGCAATGAACCGATGCGGAGCTCTGGGTCCTGCGCCCCCGACCAGTCCTAGACCCCCGGATCGTCCCCACATCCAGACCCCCATCACCCACCCGGCGAGGGGGACGGGGCCGCCATGGGGACCCCGGGTCCGGGCACAGACCCCCCCACCCCACTTCCCGGCCACATCCCCGTCAGCGGCGCGGCACCACGGGAAAGTGAGTCCGCCCGCCCCCTACTCCGGGACGCCAATGCCCCTGAACATGTCTGAGGCGGCCCGGACGGGACTACAATTCCCAGAGTGCATCACGCACGGTCGACCTACGAGCTCCGGCGTGGGACAAACCTGTTTAGAACGGTTTGCTCTTTCCCCTCATTCTATTGGTCCGCAGCCAGCCGAGCGAGTGACGATGCCCCGTCTGATTGGTCCGCTGCCGCGGGGCGGGGAATATAAACCGGGAGTCCCAGCACTGGTGCCTTTCGGCCGAGAGGAGCCGCAGCCGGAGGCGAGTGGTGCCGCGCAGCGAAGGTGGTAAGCGGGGGGAGGCAGGCAGGGAGCTAGAGCTAGAGCCTGGGAGAGCCCCGGGGGGGGGGGGGATGGGGCAATTCTAGATTAGGACCTGGCCCTGTACAGGGGGGTGATCGGGGGAGCTGGGCCAGGGCCTTCCCGGTGGGTGGCGGCGGAGGGGGGCGGACGGGGTAGCTGGGGCCTTGTAGAGGGGAGTTGGGTTGCTCCATAGCCTAGGGAGGGGAGGAAGAGTTGGGCTGTGTTTAGTGGGGTTTGTGCAGGGTTGCTGGGCTGGTGCTGTAACCGTTTGGGGTAGGGGAGCTGGGCTGGTGCTCGTGGGGGGGGGGGGGCTTCCCTCCTGCACTGGGGTTGGGGAGGTGGCAGCTGCAAGGGAGAAAGGGCCCTTTGGGGGCTTCTGAAAAGCCAGTGTGTAAAGGGAAGAGCTTTGCATCTGCTCTTACCTGGCCCAGTGACTGACCCCAGCCAGGTGTTGTCCTGCTTTGCATTAGACACCCCCACTCACCGGAGGGGGCAGAGAGTGTTTGCTTCCTATCCTCTGGATTGGGAGGTGGGGAGAAGATTGGCTGTCCTGGGAGATCTGGGTGGGAAAGGTATCTCACTTTAAGATCTTCCATACAAACTTTGTCAGTTTCTCACTGTTACAAAAAGCAAAAATAAAGAATTTTTCAGTCTGTTTTTCCAATTAAAGCTTCTACTTTCAATCACACTGTGTTGGATTTTTCTTTCAGGTAAATGGTGGGGGGTGGGGAAAACTAGAAGGTTTGGAGCTTGCTTTAACCTCCCTCCCAGCTGGGATGGTGAATGTGCCTCAGAACATGGTGGTTCTGTTCTCCAGCAAGTGTCAGGAAAGCCATGTTCTGAGACCTCAACTCAAGAGCAGTAATACTTAGTACATGTTAAAGCTGCAAGTAGCTCTTCACTGTGTCTCCTGCAGCATGTTAAACCCTTGCTTTAATTAACCCCTCAGCTCTTTTCCTCTAATTTAAACAGCCATTGATGTTCCTATGAACATAATTCAATGTTCCCATTGCTTACTGTTAAAATATTAATTTCTAGTAAATAAACACTGACTTTTTAGCAAGTGATTGCTGCCTTGGTTTTTGAGCTGCTGAGGTCTAAGTATTGCTGCTCTTGTGCTAAATGTTAGAGGGTATTTAGATACCCTAATCCTGAAAGATTCTCCACAGCTAGTGGTTAAAGGCTGACTTCACTCTCCTAGGGCCAGTAGGGAACTGAGCCATGGATGGAGGGGACCTTAGAGAAGGGGGTGGGGAGATTTACCTGCTAATAGCACATTGGTGAGCATAGAGCATGGGCCTGCTCTTCTGTAATGTTGTCAGGAAGCTAGGTGGCTGCTGGCTCCAGTAAATAGACCTTCTCAAATGAGTCAGCCTGGACTGCACCTAGTAAGTAGAAGGCTGCAGGAGCTGGAAGCCTCAAAGTAGATCTATGGCAGACCTCTCTAACACAATGATCATCTTGTGTCCTTGACATATCTAAAAATTCAGAGCAGGAACACTGAGTTGTTCCCTACTCTTGCTGTGAACACCCATAAGGTCAGTATTTGGATGCTGTATAAATTAAGGTACCCACCTCTTAGATTTCTGGGAGAGAGCAGGGAATTTTTCTTGTATAGGCTTAGCCATATAGTGGACTTTTTCCTGCTTCCACAAAGCTACCCCCAACTAAGGAAATTACACTGCTAACGTCAACTCAAATGTCTGCCTGCCCCATGCTTAATGCCACAGCTGGAGAGAAGGATACCTAAAGTTGGCTCAACCATTGGCTGACCAGATTTCCCAGTTTTATAGGGACACTCCTAATAGGGGGGGGGCTCTCTTATACAGGTACTATTACCCCCACTCCCTATCCTGATTTTTCATATCTGCTCTCTGGTCACCCTACTCAACTAGGATTCAGAGTGATAAGCTGTAACAGGTGGCTTGGCACTAAGGCCCATGAGAACTGCTCACTTGGGCCTGGGTGCCTCTGCACAACATACTGTAAGGGAGAACAGTCCCTGCACACTCAGTTATTTTTCTACCTTTACCCTAAGAGTCACCCTTCTTCAGCCTAGCTTCTCTTTGGGAGGGGAAGCAGTGCTGCTATCAGGTCTCCTGAAGAAAGGAGTGTGTTAGAACCTACTGCTGTCCCCATCTGCTCCCACCCAAAACAGGAGATAACCCAGCAACCAGTGTGAAATCATGTGATAACCCTTCCCAGTTAATTTGTGCCTTCTCCTTCCATAGCTACAGAGGAGGTGTTGCTTGCAGTAATAATGAGCCCTTCTAAGCCTGTGAGTCTATATCTGGATGCAAAAAATGGCTGATAAACTGCCTTTCAAAAGTAAGGAGAACCCCCATATCTTTCACCTCTCTGTTATCTCTGCCCCACTGAGTTCTAGCAATAATATACAGATGGTGGGAGTAGTTTTCCTGTGGGAGTGGGAGAGGACCAACTGACTAAGAGCTAAACTCTGCCCAGCTTGTAGCTGTATTACACACTGGCAATTCCTTTCCTGCAGAGTTTAGTACAATTAAACACAGATCAATTAAATACAGCTCAAAGTAAACCTGGGACCAGTGAGTGGTAAATGGGGTTCTTTTTGGCTGATTGCATTGTATCCAAGATAATCACAAGAGACATATGACTGAGCCAATACCCTTCACACACTCTCCTTTTATGAACTAGCAGCAAAGGAAACAGATTCATCCACTTTCCATTCTCTGTTATACAACTGCAGGGAACTCTCCTCAGAAGAGCTGTTAGTTCCCCTGCTCTGTATTTCTGCTTGTGCAGTGGATGCAGGAGAGATACAGAGCTAGTCTGGGCATCTGCCTGCAACCCTGCTGCATTTACCAGACTGAATGTGCAGCACTGCCAAGTATTTCAGACACTGCAAGCAGTAGCAGGCAAGCCCAGCTGCTCATCTATATTGTCTGCCTTGGACTTTCATGAAATAACTGGTAATCTCCCCTCCAAATATTTTAACATCAGGATCAGGCCTAGCTGCAAAGAAATAGTGAGTTTCTTACAGACAAAATTAGGCATCTGATGCCCTTCACGGTTGGGTTTATACATTTGGCCTGAACAGCCAGATTGTTGCTAAAGATGAAAAATATAATAACCTCCTTCCCACGGACACTGTAGGATCAAGGACCTGCAGAGGCTGGTGGCAGATGGAAGGAGCAATACAGATCAATTTGGTCCTTTTTAATTCACTGGAGGAGGGAAATACCATTGCTATTAATAGATGGAGAGACATGCTAGAAGATGTGACAAAGAGTCCTGTGGCACCTTAAAGATTAACTGAAGTATTAGAGCATAAGCTTTCGTGGGCTAATACCCACTTCATCGGATGCTCTAATACTTTAGTTAGTCTTTAAGGTGCCACAGGACTCTTTGTCACTTCCGCAATTCTAGACTAACACGGCTGCCCCTCTGATTCATGCTAGAAGATGCTTCCCATGGATCTTTGAGGTTGGGAATTGGGTTTGCACCCAGAGTTGATCAGCAAATTCACAATGCTAGTGAAAGGTGTCAGCTTGCAGTGCTGGAGTCTAACAGCTCCTCATTATTCCTACAATTCTGCACCATGCACAAGCAGCTACAGAAGCACTTCTCTTCTCCCCCCGAACAAAGCTCTGTCCTTGCCCCACCTTGCTCAAAGGATCAAGGGCCAGATCCTCCAAGGTATTTACACACTTCACTCCTGTTAATTTCAGTGGGTGTTAGGTGCCTAATACTTTCAAGGACCTGGGCTCAGATCTGAAACAATAGTCAAGTGGTAAAAGGCTCCCATTCCCAACCTCCTGCACTAGCCAGTGGCCCTGTACACTGAGCAGGCACCCCCACGGCATATGCAGACACATTCATGCATGATACCTGTACACACCCACCAAACACTGGTCTCTATGGATTTAAGGGATTTTAATCACCTGCTGAATTTTTTGTTTTTCCACGACCTTATTACAAAAGACATTGCAAAAATAATTCCACTTACCTGCAGGTAGATCCAGAGATGCAGGATGTGTTCAGAGGTTAGGGACAGCAGTCAGCGGATGGAGGGAAGGAGACGCAAGGGATACACCATATGGCACTGTCAGTATGAGTGTGAGAAGGTGACATTGCCTCCACTGTAACATTCAGTGAATGATGAGCCTCCTGCCTGTCTGGCCCACTGTTCCCTCTAAGCTGTGCACACACACAGATCCTAAACCCCGCACACACAGCAAAACACTGCACACAAAAATTTTTTTGCACACACCACCTGTCAAAAATTAGAGGGAACATTGCCTCACACAGTGACAGTGCCCCTCACTCCCAAACCACAGCCACGCTCACCCTTTTCCGTGCCCCTCACTCCTGACCCACAGCCCGCACCCACCCTGATGGTGCCCCTCGCTCCCGACTCACAGCCCCCTCGCACCGCTGTTCCCTCTAAGCTGTACATGTGTGCACGTGCACACAGATCTTAAACTCTGCACCCGGCCAAACGCTGTGTGAACAAAAATTTGGACAGAAGAAATTTGTTGCGCACAAGGCCTGTCAAAAATTAGAGGCAACATTGCTCATGAAATTTCTGCCTGCACTGCCAGTTTGCAGCTCCACGGCTGTTTGTTACAGGACAGGGGTGGGCAAACTACGGCCTGCGGGACACATGTGGCCCGCCAGCCATTTTTATCCAGCCCGCGGGGGCATGGGGCCACTGGCCCTGCGCTCCTGGGCCAGGCCAGTGCGCCGTGCCGCAGGGGGTCTCCGCCCTCCCATCTTGGGGGCCAGGCTGAGTGCGGCATGCCACGGGGCCCCACGCTCCAGGCCCCGTGCCGGGAGCCGCAGTGCTTCGCGCTCCCGGCTCGGCAGCCCAGCCCCGGGAGCTGCAGCAGCTTGCGCTCCCGGGGCCAGCGGCCCGGCCCAGCTCAGCAAGCCGCGGGGCCCCACGCTCCCAGGCCAGCCCCAGCGCAATGAGCCACGGGGCCCCGCACTCCTGGGCGGTGGCCAACACAGGGCAGTAAGAGGGGTCGGGGGGAGTCCTGGTGGGTGGTGATTAGGGTGGAGGGATCTGGGGAGGAGGTAATGAGGGTTCAAAGCAGGGGGGCTTAGATTGGGAGTGGGGTTCTATGGGGTGGTGGTTAGGGTGGTGGGGTCTCAGCAGGGGGCAGTTAGGGAACAAAACAGGGGGTTCTTAGACAGGGGGTGGGATCCTGGGGCAGAGGTTAGGGTGGAGGCGTCTCCAGAGGGGTCAATCAGGGGACATAGGAGGGATTGGATGGGTCTGAGGTTCTGAGGAGGGCAGTCACGGGGCGGGAAGTGGGTGGGAGTCATATGGGGGCGGGGTCAGGCTGTTTGGGAAGACACAGCTTCCCTACCCAGCCCTCCGTACAATTTTCAACCCCAACGTGGCCCTCGGGCCAAAATGTTTGCCCACCCCTGTTATAGGAGATCCCTGTAATGGAGGGTCACTCACCTCTTGAGCGCCTCCTGCTGCTGCATGCAATACTACAGTCCTATTCCCACTCCTGGTGCCCCCTGTAGATTGGTGACCTCCCTTGGCAGGGCTTAATTGGCTCGGTCCTCAGACTTGATCAAGCAGTGAAAATGAGTGTCTTCTGGGGTAGCAAAGAATCCAACAAAAAAAATGTCCATCTACCCTCACCAGGGTCTTCCCTTTAAATTTAGCCCTTTGCTTGGGCTTCCAAGCCTTGTCCCATTATCAGGGCTTACCCCACTTCACCACTGGCCAAACCCCAGGTCCATCCACTGCTCCAAGTTCTGACCCAGGGACCCTATAAACAGCAGCCACGCTTTGCTCACTTCAATTCATTGTTGCTACTTCCCTGGATCTTTTCCCACCTGGCCCCTTTATCTTCACCCCTTGCTACAGTTCTCAGCACTAGCCCCCCATCTTAAGCCAATGCAGCCACAACCAAACTCTATCCTTCCCCTCAAGCAACTGTGGCCAGAGACCAGCTCCGAGACCCACCCCTCAGGTCCCCGCAACCAGAGACTGATCTGCCTGGGCCCTGCAGCTCCTTTTAGCTGGGCCAGTGGAGCTCTGATTGGCTGCCTGCACAAGGCTTCTCTAGGCAGGCCCAAAGAACCCACCTTTTCCGCTGCTTTCCTGGGGCAGGATGTAGTAGGACCCTGGGGTCTCCGGCAGGGAGGCAGGAAAGGCAGGTGCACCCATCACAGTCCCCTCTGTTCAGAATCCTCTGGGATGCTGGGGAGATCCAGGCATTTAGTGGGAGTGAACCCCAAACTTGGGCTCTGCTAGGAACATGCCAGAGAACTCAGCTGAGTCCAGGTACCAGGAGAAGAAGTGGCTGCAGGGAGAGATGACACAAAGAAACAAGTTAAACAAGATTCACGGATAGACAATTGACCTCAGGGAAATACTGATTTGCCATGAATGCTTCAGAGCAGCTGATGTAGCTGTTTAACTTGAGTGAAGCACACTAGCCCCAGGGCTGATGTCACACCCCCAGGAATATCCTGTCCCCAGGGATTGGGGTACACAGCATCCCATTCCCCAAGTCATCCCTTCCCACAGAGCAGGTCCCACGGGATCCCATCCGCATGGAGCAGAGTTGCAGCACAGAGCCTGTCCCTTTGCCTCAGCTGCTTCCATCAGCCCGGCCCGGAGACTCGTCACAAGATTCAGTCAGTGTCAAAGGCCTGTTCTCTGAACTGGGTCGAGATGTGAGGTTTCGGGTCTTGTCTTCGCACCCAGCCGCCCGCAGAAGGCCATGCAGCCAAGCAGCCTCCTTTCATGGGCAACTGCTTGTCACAGGTTCAGAGTGGTGTGTTAATTGATTTCTTGAGCCCCGCTGTGGCTGGAGGGTGGGGGGATTGAGAGTGTGGCAGCTGACTGTCTGGTGTTTGCTCTGAACTCACTGTTGTCATGTATAGAACAAAGGCTCCCCTTAACAACACAGTGCAGCTTTAGTGTGGGACGTTGTCTCTTCTGCACCCCCTTGGGCTCCACAGCATCTAGTGGAGAGGATCCAAGAGGCCATTCCTTGTCTCCCGCCCTGTCGTAGCACACACCACAAGCAGGAGCCCTGGCTGCTCTCCGGCTGAGATGGAGCTCACGGAGCAGCCCTACATCTGCCCTGGCTCTCTTGCCACTTGCGCTGGCCACTGCTCTTTGTAGGCACCATTTCAGTTTCTGTCTTAAACCCAGTGCAGAAGGCCCTGTGCTCTTTCTAACAGCTCTTCTGTGCATTCAGAAGGAGGCAGGCCAGGCGGGCACATGGGAGTCGGGTGGTTCCTCTGTGTCACTGTTCCCCCGTTATTGCTTAAGGAAGATGAGTGTTTAGCAAGGGAGGGAATAACCTGTTTAGCCGCCGCAGAAGAATGGCCCAGTGGATGCTTTGCAGACAGATTTATTTGTATTTCAGGGTAGCTAGCCCATTTGATCGCACTGTTGGAAAATCCCCTTGAGAAGGAACAAAGCCCGAGGGAAGAAAATCGCTGTCTCTGCTCAGGCCTGTTTTTCTGGCTGTGATGAGAGATTAGTGCACAAGCTGTAGTTTCGGAGGGGTGGGGCGGGGCACAGACAATGCTTCTGCTTCATTTCCCCAGGCTGCAGTGAGCCATCACCAGCATCTATTCTAAACCCTGCAGCAATTTTTGATTTCCCACCTGCTAAGCAGCAGGATTTTCCCTCGGGAATGGAGGTGGTTTTTCTTAGCTGTAACCCAGGACAAAACAGGCTCCTGAGAATGAACACTTCTGCTGAGGGAACAGCCCATCTCTCCTGAGCACTGAGGGGCTCTGGCAGCCAGTTCGTCAGAGCTCAACTCTAACTCATTGTGCGTCATCATCCGAAAGTTGCAGGAGGATGGAGGGTGCTTCGCCCTAGGAACGTGAAGGCCCCATTAAGGAAGATTATGTGCCTATTTTGTGATGCTGACAAAGCCGTTTATTGCTTAATGAGAGGGATCAGCATCTATTTGTGTTTGCCAACATCCTTATTGCTGAGCCATTGCTTAATGGGGAAAAAAAGACACTGCTTTTGGCGGAGCAAGTTGGTTTGTTCAACAACAAGCCGAAGACAGAATTCCTGGCTATCAGTGTTCCAAAAGCAACCATCAGAGTAGATGGAGAAACAACGTAACAAGTCATTTTACCTACCTAGGGAGTGAGATGCACAATGAGCTGGCACCATGCTAGATGACAAGCAACAAACATCAAAAGCAACCACCAACTTTTATAAATTTGAAAAGATTTGGGAAAATAGCGTGACTGGCACTGACACAAAAATACAAAATTTTAACACTGGCATCTTTCACGGTTAAAAGATGTTTTTCCTCCTTCACGGAGCAGAGCCATGGAAATCTACAAGAAGATCAGTTCATTCCTGAGGCCATGGTTACACTGGCACTTTATAGCACTATAAAGCCCCCACGAGCGCTATAACCTCCTCCCCGTCCACACTGGCAAGGCACGTAGAGCGCTATAACCGTGGAGTTATAGCGCTATTATTAATCCACCTCCCCATGGGGAATAAGGGCTGTAGCGCAGCTGCTGTAGCGCTACAGCAAGAATGTGGACACCCACTGCGCTACAAGTAATCTCTGGAGATGCCTAGAGCCATTTAAGGCAATTGACGTCTCTTCCCTTTGTTTTGAACTCGGCTGGAGGAATGCGGAAGTACCTCTTTAGAGTTTCTTTCTTAACTCCGCAGATAAGCAATGCAAATGTTTAAGGAGGGAGCCTGTGTGAAAACAAAGCCTTCTGTGAACGGAGGCTCACTGACAGGCTTTCAGAAAAACGGAAAAACCACTGTCTCTCTCCTTCCGCATACACACAACGTGTCCCCCCTCACCCCCCTCGTTTAAAAAGCACGTTGCACCCAGCTGAATGCTGGGATACCTGCCCTAATGCGCTGCTCTTAATGCCGCATTAAGTGCCCCAAATGTGGCCATGCTATACCGCAGGAGCATCTGAGTGTGGACATACAATAGCGCTATACATATTACTGTATAAGGGGACCGCTATAACCTATAGCGCTATAATCTTGTAAGTGTAACCATACCCTGAGTAAATGCCTGGGAAAGATCTTCAGTCTCTTTAAAAGAGTTTCATGCAACATCAGTAATTCTAAGGAGAGCAAACCAACTTAAGCAACAAACATGGTAAGAAAAAGATGATGGATGTATTTAAGGTACACTTTAAGGATACCATTGACATGATTTCCACATCAAATGATATGCAAACACCACCTGGGAAGAGGATGACTTAGAGAAACATTACACAGAACAATAGGGAGAGAAGCCAAATCCATGAACATGACACTTACAAGCCTGAGCAGACCAGCACAAAACCAAAATAAATGGAGAAAATTGTTGGCCACTCGATATACCTAAGGGCATAGGAGAATAAAGGAAGAAAGAAGAAAAAATATAATAAGAATCAACACATTAATCCTCAATCCTTTTTCAGCACCTTCCTCTACAGATCTCAAAAGGCTTTCCTGGTATTAATACACAACATCCCCCTGCGGGACTGCTGAGAAGACTCACTCATATACAGAGGGGCAGGTTCTTGGTGGAAAGAAAAATTAGCATGCAGCTACTTGGAGCAGACTACTTGGCTGGGCCTTTAGGAACCCAATGGGCAACATCCCAGAGCTCTGGTGGCTTTTAGGCAAAACAAAACGACCATCACGTTCCCAAATTCCCGTCAAATTAGGTTTAGCTCCCCATTTCTTCCAGATTATTTTTTCACTATCTGGGGCTTGCTGTTGCCAGGTTAAGAGAGGGGAACTTAATTCCAGTTGAGTACTTTGTAAAGCAGCTGTTTTAGCAGCCTCGTCTGCAAAGCGCTTTCCTAGTGACACAGGATCGGTTTGTTTAGTATAAGCCCTGCAGTGTATAACTGCAATCTCTTTAGGGGCTTGAATAGCTTGCAGCAAGTCAGCTATTTCTTTCTCATGGGCAATCTGAGACCCAGAGGAAGTAATAAATCCTCGCTCCTTCCAAATGGAACCGGTGGCATGACACACACCAAAAGCATATTTAGAGTTACTGACTCTAAATATTACCCAGAATCCCCTGGATCAATTCTTGGGCCTAACAAGTCCATCCTCCCCATGATGAACCAGGCAGAGCTTGGTCAACCATTGTCATTGCCAGCTATTGCCAGAATATGATTGTGCTCATCCCTGGGAAAAATATCCTGTTCCTCCTGGAGCGGGCCATGTAATTTCATCTATGAGTGGTGAGACAGTTTCGTATGTTCCAGAGTTTGGGGAAAAGGCTTGTTAAAAGTTCCTGGCATGAAAAAAAATAAATACAAAGGAACATCAGAGCTAATGTTTAGTCTCCTAATGTTTAGTAGCACTTGAATGAAGAGGGAAGAAGGGGGAGTACACAGGGGATGGCTAATGCACCTGGGAATATTCATCTCAAGGGAAATTAGTCCTCCGAGAATGCCAGAAAGATACAACCAAAGTTCTGCCCCCAACTTTTAATGATAAACCAACAATGCTTTAGCTGCTCAAATGAAAAAGCTATTGAAATGCAAAACACTTTGCAAACAATACGTTAAGCCTCACAAGAGCCCTGCAATCTAGATACTATTATCTCAATTTTCAGATGCAGCACAGAACAAGGAAGCACTTTGCCCAAGGTCATACAGCAAATCAATGTTATAGCTGGGACTAGAACCCAAGAATCCTGATTTCGAATCCCTTGCTTTGATCACTGGGCAATACAGAAGTGGTATGACTTTAGGTGAATATGCATATGGACTGCTTAGATCCCAAGCACAGAGTAAACATCTAGAAAGATCCAGGCACTCTGTAGGACGCAGCATGAGTCTGGCAGTTGGTATTTTAGAAGAAATCACATCATCCGATTGGGAAGGATCTCTGGGGTAACCACAAACTCACCGGCACCCCTCTGGATATGCACGTTCCACAAGAAAGAGGGGTTCTAAGGAGCCCTGAAATGTATACGCGCCTATTGTCAAGATCAATAGGGGACATCTGAAAGCTGGCCTGAGAGCCCTGCAGTCTAGATATTTATACTGTGGTGCCTGATGGAGGCCCTACAGTGCTAGGTACTGCACAAACAAAGAGGCAGAGCGGGTCCCTGCCCTGAAATGCGATAGGAAAGAAGCAGAACCAACTGAATGTGACCAGCTCAAGGAAGGATGGTGGGAACTATAATTAGATCATGTGGTAGTTCTAGGATGACCAGACAGCAAGTATGAAAAATAGGGATAGAGTGTGGGAGATAATAGGTGCCCATATAAGAAAAAGCCCTGAATATTGGGACTGTCCCTATAAAAGTGGGACATGTGGTCACCCTAGGTAGTTCCAGTTTATTAAAGTCTTTGCAATAAGCCCTCCCTGTCTGCTGTACAGCATGGATTTCTGATGTGTACCACATCAGAGACGGGTCTTGAGGCGGTACTGGAAGGAAGCAAGGGGCAGTGGTGCAAGGAATCAGTTCTA
Source organism: Dermatemys mawii (assembly GCA_007922305.1). NCBI lineage: Eukaryota > Metazoa > Chordata > Testudines > Dermatemydidae > Dermatemys > Dermatemys mawii. The sequence goes on from ML677426.1 coordinate 471,477, forward strand.
TAAAGGGAGCATTTCAGCCCTAAGTGGTAATGTGGAAAAAAGTTCCCAGAATGAGGATCACTGAAAGAGCGGAGAGGGAGTGTGGGAAACGTGAGAAGAGATAAGAACAGCAAATAATTAAGGGAGTGAAGGTGGCAAGCAGAAAGCATATCAGGTGACAGATACTAGCTATCAAGTTACTCTGGAGCCTTTGCTTTGAAATCCCAGTGAGTCACGTATTTACAGTTTGGGGGAGGCACCAGTAGCTAAAGAGAAAAACACTCTGGCCTGTTTTTGCAGCTACACCCCTTGAGGTCAGAATAACCCTTCCCAGAAGGAATGCAAGACAATAGTCTCACCTGTTTCCTTTTGTGTTTTGATGTCACTGGAGGGGAGGGGTGCAGGGAAAGGCTAGCAGGTAGCATTCAGTGGATGGAAGATTCCAAAATCAGAGGGGATTGATTCTGAAGGTTCCCCCTGAAGGCCTTCCTTAGGTGACACCCTCTCATCTAATCAGCCCATCATTTGACAGTTCCCCCCATGCATCTCTGAGGCCCATGGATCCCACAAGCCAAGCTGAGGTTTGTCACTATGGTTCAGAGGCTTGGAGCTGGCTGGGTAGCCCTCCATACTGCAAGTTCCTGAGATGCGTCTCTCTTGCAGCCAGTTGCCTGCTAGCACCAGCTGACATGCATTTAATGTAGCAGTTCAGCTTGGGTGAGTCTCTGAAAGGTGATTCCTGGAGTGTATGATTCAGATTTGCCATGGAACTGACTCTTCACAACTTCCAAGTCAGAGGCTAATCTGGCCTCACATGACCCTTTAAAACAACTCTGATCTTTTCTCTCAGAGCCTCAACACTAGGCAGGGGAGGGAGGCAGTGAGAGGTGACATCCTTTTATCCCACCCCTAACATTATTTAGGAGGAAGAAGTGCTGAAGCAGAGAGAAAAGCATAAAGAATGAGTGGCTGGGGGACACAAAACAATCCTTCCTAAGTTGTGAGCTGGCCAAGAGACAATGGAATATATTAAGTAACAAATCCGTTTCAGAAGCAGCACCCACCTGTCCAGCTGGGTGGTAACAATCAGAGAGGGGGTTTGAATCATGCCTGTTCTGTTTCAGGCTACACACATTGCACACATTTCTTTAGCCACAGTCTCACCTTTCATAAGAACACCGATGTCCTGATGACCGAGGGGTCTGAATGCCCAGGAATAGTTGATTCCTGTTGTTCCTGCTTTCTGCACATTATCTCCTTGGAAAGATGGTGTTTCATTTCCCAGCTCCTTTCCCGCACCTGCAAGCCCCCCAGGTTCACAGTGCTCTGGGACACTCTGCCTTAAACCTTTAACCCTTTAGTCCACTTCAAATTGAAATTGACCAGTTAACACTAATTCCACAGAAACTGAATACAGGCTGATGAGAGGGAGGGGGGCTAGTTCTATGGATACTAAGGGTAGTTTACATGCTGTTCACTTTGAGATACTATGAAGTGAGAGGTTAAGTTAAATCTTTGACCCAGGGAATATATAAATACTGTGATCCCAGTATCCTGGGGTGGAAGGGAATGGCAAGTGGATTACTGGAGTTGTGTTACCACCTCTCTGAGCATCCTGCACGAATTGGTGCAGTACTGAAGCACGCACCCCAGATGCCTCACAGTGACTTATTGTTTCTGAACTCAATCGTCCACTCCCCACAATGCACGCTCACACATAAAAATGGCTGGATGTAGTTTCTGTAGTTGAGATGCACCACATGCTTTGGAGGAAACAATTCATCCATAGTTACACCCGACTGACTTGAACAAGATTACCAGGGAGCAACTAAAGGGAGACTTTGACCTTGGTCTTTCAGTGTAACATTTAAGGCAGAAACCAAGCATTTCACAGTATTTAGTCATTCTGTCACCCAGCTCTTCCAAAAAAGGTCATGGAAAAGCCAAGAAAGAACCCCAAGCACAACATGAAGAATTGTTATTAATTTATTTAGATTTGTATAAGAAAATCTACTTCTCTTTGGCCATTTAACAATTTCTAAGCGAACACAGTCCATACAAAACCCCCCAAAATCTAAACAAGAAAATGGATCAACAAATTCAATGGCACATCCCAGCCAACATGGCAGTAAAAATTGTCTGTTGTCTATTCGAAATATTCCTACTCATTTCAGAGACCTAACCCGTCCTTTACCTCAGGGTCCTGCCCCGAAATACCAGAGAAAAATCAAGGGGGGTATTGCAGGGTGCCCTGAAGTACAACAGGTTAGCTTGGGCCAAGGATTGAAAGTGGCAGTGAATTCCAGTCCGGGGTCCTTCATGGAGAAGGCCCTGCCAGCAGGGGGTTCTAGCTCGAGCTACAGAAGGGACTTGCTTCCACATGGCAGATTCGTCTGAAAAGCGGTGTATTTACATCTTTCATTATCATTTACAGTTGTTCCCATGCAGGCTTTAATCAGTCTGCACAGTGGCCTTCACAATTCTCTGCAAATCTTACTGATTACAATGCCCATCCCCAGTCAGGGTACTGTAAGCGACTGTCTGAGTCACCTAAAGGAGCTGCTGGCTCAGAAAGTCACAGGCTCCGTTCCCAGTGTGCACAGCAAATGAGATGCAGCAGCAGCTGTGGAAAACCCTTCACCATGCCCTTTATCAACCTGCAGTGCCCTAATAGGGAAAGCAGCTTAGCCCTTCTGGTTGGAGGCACATGCTGTCTCTGCTTCATAGAACTATAGGAGATCAGGATGCAAGGAACCCCTGGTGTTACCTTGTTCCATCACCTTTTGTCAGACTACTCTACACGACGCTAGTCTATTCTACACTCTACGAATGTATCGAATCCTGACTTGCTACAGAACATTTCAGCTCATGAAAACTCTTGAGACAAGTATGTGCCAGAATTTCTTCCTGTGTTTCCTGCTGCTGGCAAGGGGGTTGGGTATCGGCTCTCTGGTCGAGTAGGGTGTAAAAGAAAGTGCAGTCATCATTCTTAAATATATAACAGTAGAAGAGAGACTTCCTGAGTAAATCAGCTGTCCACCCTTGCATCCAGGTGGAAAGCAAAGATGGAAGGGCCTAGCTCGACTGGGGTGTGTTTCCCACTAGGAGAACAGTTTGCCAGTAACAAAGACTGACAGCAGGTGGACGGCTGCCAGGAGGAAGGAGCTGGCCTGCACCGTGGAGACGGAAGCCGTGGTAGGGGTGGTTTTGGTGGCAGTGTTGCTGCTTGATGTCTCTGTTGTTACTGTTGAGGCAGTAGATGCTGAAATGCAGAAGCAAACCAGGATTAGAAAATTGGCAGAGCGGATGGGCTGTGGGCTCACGGCAAGACAGTGCGTTAATTCCTGTTGCTGCACATATGTCTCAGAAATTGGGGTCAGGTCTGCCCCGGGGTAAGGCTGGCATTGTTCCATTGAATTCAGTGGAGCTTTGCAGATTAAAAGGATTTAAAGATCCTGTCTTAGGTGCCTTGGGATGGGGAAGGGGGAGGGGAAGAAGTCTCTCCCTTCTGTGGAATAAGTATAAATGGGATCAAGGACAGCAGAGGTCCCTTTGGTTTGGTTTGTGGAGCCACACACCAGTATTGGTGTGTGTGGCAGAGAAGTTAAACAAGAGGACACATCCCATGCCACCATCACAGGGTAGCATCTGCTCCCTCCCTCATCATTTCACCGCAAGGACATGTGATTTCCTGGTGTCCAGTTGGACATCTGAGGCTGAGTGCCAAGCAGGGCATACGGGAGCTGTATTCAAAGGCCCCATCGAATCAGGCTGGGAGGCGCTGTTCTGATCAGAACTTCCTTTTGTCTGTCTGCAGCAGGTAGCTGCTGTCAGTGACCATACGTCCAGGCACCGAATATGCCTCAGCCACACGGAACAAGAACAGGATTAGCTTTGCTCTGAACACAGAGTGATCCTCCTGCTACAGGAAGGAAATGGCCTGAAAATCCTCCGGATAGACTTAGTGGGAATTAGACTGTAGTGTGCCATTTAGTTCTTGTCATCAGTTCTTACTGTGCTGAATTGCACTACAGGAGCAAGCTGCAGGCAAACGATGATCCTCTAGCAGTGTAAGACACCATAGCTTTACTGAAGTTGAGGGAGTTATGCCCTTTATACCATTTGAGGATCAGGCCTGTTACTGAAGCCAGTGGAGTGATGCTGATTTGCACCAGCTGAGGAACTCCTATTTATATCTACTCTACATCTTTTAAAGCCAGCTGAAATTATTTCAAGATATGAATGACATTTTTGTGACTCCCATTTTTGCATGGGTGCCAATTTTCAACGAGCTCTAGTGTCCTTGTCTTATATTTCATTACAGGAGAGAATGGGCGTTTGTCTGGAAAAAGATGGAATCAGTTCTTTTCTCATAAAAGCCACAATAAAAAAAAATGAATCTGTTCTACTGCTTTGTCATTTGACACATGCATATTAGGCTGATTTACCTGTAGTCAGGGTTTTGTTCTGGAAGAAGGTAGAGCCATTGGAAAAAGTTACAAACACCCTGTGGAAAATAAAGAAACAGACGTCAAAGGCTTGGTCTCACTAATACGTTCTATTCCCTAGAATAATGTAGGCCACAATAAAGGTAGATAAAGGGAGGAACAATAAAGTCATAAAGAGATTACTTTTATTGAGCGAATATGTTAAATTTTCCTGTTATCTTTTGTTTCTGTGACACATTTCATTAGTCACCATTTGTCATCAATACTCCTGTCATTTATTGCTTTACAGCGCTTTCCAATGTTTGTCAGAAGCTGTAAATCTGTTGATGCCAGCCATTAAAATTAAATATAGAACTAATTGTTGTAAATAACCACTGCACTCTTTTCTTTCTCAGTCACTAGCCTCATAGGCCTTATCTCTGGTTTTCTTTGGTAACTATTTCCCGCTGATGCAACTCCATTAATGTATTAGTGTAGGCCAGGCTGGTACAAGTCCATTTGTTTCAGTTGAGTCACTGAGTTTTCACCCACTGGGGGTAAAGGCAGCCGGATGAGAACTGGGAGCACACAGAGGTATTTGTTCCAACTCCAGATCTAACAGAGGAGTCATGGAACAGGTGCATGGTCAGAGTGGCCTGCAAAGGTATATTCTGTGTGAACAGTAGCAACTGATTACTTAAGGACATTGTTGTGCCTAGCACTGTCTGTACACACACACGCACACCAAAAAGCCCCTACCCCCAAAGTCCTTCCATGCTTACGGCTCATAGGTGATATGTTAATACCAATAAATAATAAGATGGAATGATGATGGGACCTGCTGGATTTGCAGTTCAGCTGCACTTTCAATTTCCTCTGATTGTTTTGTAGTTGGGCTGCATTTCCCCGCCCCCTATAAAACCTTCCCTTTAAACATTTTAATGAAAGCAGACCCAGCTTTCATTACCTTATTTCCACCTGGTCTGTCCCACTGACTGGCGATCTCCAGCGTACTGTGGCTGTGTCTGTGATATTTTGCTGACTTACTGATAGGCCATTGCTGCAGTTCACAACTGAGTTTTCCCACTGGCCCACAGAGGAGTTCTCGGCATTGAGGGCCTGCAGGAGAACTGAGCTGTTCACGGCTCCACTGACTCCACTGACGGTTACTAGAGAGAACACAGAGGAGGAAAAAGTAAGTTCTCCATGCTGAGAAACAGCACCCACAAAACCCCACCAGGCCCCAAGGGTTCGGAGAGAAGCAGAGAATGCTGTGATCTATCCGATGAGGGCTTTGGTGCCTCATGATGGCCCCCCCCCCCCCACGCCCAAGGGAGATGTAAAGTACCAAAGAAGAATAGCCACACATCCAACTTCAGGAGTTCCCTTCACATGGGTCCAAAAGATTCACACACAAGGGGAGCAGGACAACTGCTTTCAGCCTAAAAATCTAAGCAGTACGAGACTTTGGAGCCCAGAGTCCTCCTATTCTTCCCTAAGCCACTAGGACCAGGCCCTGTCATTCTTCCTTGCTACCTTGTACACTTCTACTGCACCACAGGGCAAAGACTGGGGCTCTATCAGTCTTACCAGTACTCTTAGCTACAGCATCTTTATTACAAAGGCAATCTAGTCAGTGGGCTACACACTGCACAAGGAAAGCTACTCTGTAAGCAGCAAAGCCGGCTCCAGTGTGTCTCCTGGTAACCCCCTGATGATGGGAAAGGCTCGCTTTGGCCATGGAAATGCTCAGCTTGAGGGAGGGTTTATCCTGAGCCACATTTCAAAGAAACCAGCCAGACTGCCAGGTGCCAACAAAATAGATGTGAACTAGCAGCAGGGAGAGAGAGAGAGAGAGTGTGTGTGTGTGTGTGTGGAATTTGGAATGAAATCAATCTGGAGCTGTGTTCAATTCTTTCTGGTATAGAAATGAAAAAATAAGTAAGTAACTGGAACCATCCCTAACTTTAAAAAGCGGCTGCTTATTGTGTCAGATCCAGAGCTAGGGTAAAGCAGCAGAGCCCCACTGACTTCAGATGGTGATACACCGATTTACACCAGTTGAGGGTAAACCACTTATGTAGGAACCAGAGTGTCTGTCAATCCAGACATTTTATTCAGCACTGGGTGCTTGATCCTACTCATTCTGAAGTCAATAATAGATTTGCTATTGGAGGACAAGAACAGGATCAGGCTACTAATCACTGTATCAGAGGGTGCTGGTTTTCAGGGCCTAACAGGAAAGGTACATGCACTCAAACGGAATGGCCCCAAACAGCCTCCAGCACTTCTTATATGATCTAAAACGGGGTGGAGGGAGGGAGAGCAGTTTTGGTAAATCAGTGCAACCCAGCTCAGTTTAAAATGTATTTATTTTTGCTGAATCTGTGACCCCTTGTGGTGATCTCTGCCCTCACCTCACCCCCTTTAAGCCCTGGCCTCCCCACCTTTGTCCTTTCCCCTGTTTCCCCAGAAAAGGGTGAATTCTCATAGGGAGGGGAAGAAAATCACTCCAGATGTCATCCCTTTTCAAACAACCAGTTTCCCTTAGTTTTGCTGCGCAGTTTTGGCAGCTATAAAATCAGAATCCCAGCTGCAGACAAGGAGAGAGCATTTGCCAGTGACCCTGGAGATCACTGACATTAAAACACACATGATTATTGCTACCTTTCTTTATATGTTTCCCACCTGATGTAAAAGACACTCAGATGCATGCTCAATCTTGCACATTGCAGACACACCAAGAAACTCAAGAGAACATCCAGGTAAAGCAAGATCTATGCAGGGGGAAAGTTCCTAGATCCAGAGAGAGTCAACTTACCATTGTAGGTTGTGTTTGCCTTGTAGTCAGCAGGGTTCACAGATAGACTGTAAGAGCCAAGAGTGGCATTCAGGATCACTTGACAAGGATCCTGCAAATAGACTGGGGAAATTAGAGCCCCGAGGAAGAGCAATTGCAGTGTGGAGGGAAGGGCTGCCATGATGAGCCTTGCTGCTTTCTCTGCTTCTGTAAAAGACACACCTGTACTGGGGAGGAACTCCAGATGCAAGGCTATTTATACTACCTTCTTGATGAGGCAGATGCAGATGTAGATTTCTCCTCCCTCTTCCTGAATGGGAGGTTCTATATGGTCACATTTTTGGAGTTTACTTCCTCCTACCTGCTGGGCAGGTAATCAAGGATCTGGCTTGTAAAGGGGAACTAGCTGCTAAGAGTTACTTAAGCACTGGGCCTTTTACATCTCTTTGAAGCGTCTGTGGACTTGAAGAGCTCATCTCCCCCACAACCCCTCCGCTCTAAGCCCTTTGCACAGGGGAATGTTGTGTGGGGTGGATGCTTCACCCAGGCAGCTGCAGAAGTGTGAGACAGAGGGAGGGAGTGGTATGGAACACACATGTGTCCCACTGTATTCTTTCGTTTTCTGGCTGTGATGGGGTAGGGAAGCAGCAGACCAGGGATTTATAGAACCGGTTCAGAACATTCCTTGACAGTCATCCGAGTCCTTCTGTATAGGGAGAGGATTTTTGATATCTCCCTAGCTCTCGTTGCAGCATCAGCAGGAAGAACTTTAACGCTCTGTGAAATTTCATGTACACAAGAGTTGGCTAATGGGTGACATTTGCGGTCAGAGATAGACGAGAGAGGGCTTCTTTCCTTGAAAGGAAGTAAGAGGAATTTTTCACTGCTGAGATCATGCTGATAAATTGTGGAATCTGCTTCAGTAACTGGTCTCCTGGGTTAGTTATCTTAAAGTTGATTGTCAACATGGTAAAATGCATTTTTTTAAGGAGTCTATCTCAACATGCCAATATGGGCTTCAGTTCCCAATGGGGGCAAAGCACAAGGTGGATAGTTCTTCCCGGGGAAGAGATACAGGCCAATACAATCACCAAGTCTATTTGGAGTAAGAGGGAGTGAAGGGCTGGGCCATCAGTGGCCCCTCTTGGGAGCCATGTGAGGAGGTAGCCATGTGTGCTGGGTTGGGGTGGGGGTCACATGCACCCCTCAGATCTCAGTCCCACAGCAGTGCAAAGAGCCAATGTGAAGGTCTCACACTTTCCCATACTGAGGCTCTCTCCCGAAGCTAGAGATCCTGTCATAAAGTATCTAGAAATAAATAAGGATGAAACCAAGAGGGGCCAACAGCTGTATTCTGTTCTATGGGCCCAGATCCTCCAGCTAAGGGAGGCTGATTTACACCAGTGGTGGATCGGTCTCAGTAGGCTTTTGGAGCAGTTTCCCTATAACCTTCTTAACTTTCTGATAGATTTTTTTCTTCAGTTGTTGTGGATCTTTTGACATTCCCTGCCCCCTAGAATTCTATAGCAGGGATAAAATGATCTATTCAGTTCTAGGTCCTTCAATAAACCTATAGCACAGGGATCATCTTCTATTGCGTGTTGTAGGACTTTCCATTCTCTTCCTCTCTCACTCCCAGTTCCAGTGCCACAAAATTTGATGGGTGGTAGCCAGAGAATTTGGTTACGTGAAAGAGGTTCCTATTAGGGCATAAGTCCTATTAGTATTAAGGAGAGTGAAAACAAATGGCCTTTAATGGGATTCTTGGTTCAGTGCCATGATGTCAGTGCAAACACCTGACACATGGTGACAATTTTATTTCCTCTTTTTAAAAAAGTTTTGTAAAAGTTATATTCTTTCGTTTTCTGGCTGTGATGGGGTAGGGAAGCAGCAGACCAGGGATTTATAGAACCGGTTCAGAACATTCCTTGAGGGCCATCCGAGTCCTTCTGTATAGGGAGAGGATTTTTGATGTCTCCCTAGCCCTCGTTGCAGCATCAGCAGGAAGAACTTTAACGCTCTGTGAAATTTCATGTACACAAGAGTTGGCTAATGGGTGACATTTGCGGTCAGAGATAGACGAGAGAGGGCTTCTTTCCTTGAAAGGAAGTAAGAGGAATTTTTCACTGCTGAGAGCATGCTGATAAATTGTGGAATCTGCTTCAGTAACTGGTCTCCTGGGTTAGTTATCTTAAAGTTGATTGTCAACATGATAAAATGCATTTTTTTAAGGAGTCTATCTGAACAAGGAATTATTCTATTGTGCAGTTTATTGCAGATCCTTACACCACACCTATATCAACAGTGATTAATTTGCAGATATCCCCAAAACCTTCAGTTCTCAAGACTTTCCCTGTTCCTCCTGCTTGTTTCCTGAAAGTACTGAAATAGGATTGTGATTCAGAACATAGGTCTGGGACGCTACAAAAGGTACTAGGATAATTATGGGATCTTTGTATACCAAATGTCCTGCAAGAGCTGTTTCTTACGGGGCCTTTATGATGACACAGAGATAATCCATACAGGCAGTATATGTAATGTAATGTATATTTACCTTTTAATTTACTTCAACAGAGTAAATATTCACCCATGAAAGTTTATGCTCCAATACGTCTCCAATACGTATTAGTAAACCAATTGTTGGTGAATTTGGGTTATTCCTTAGACTGTTTTCAGAATAATGGGTGGGAATGTATCAAACACTAGGCTGTATGTGAGCTTCTGAGCTTTTTGCTCTGGTATCTCTATATAAGAGTCATTACCTCGTTAATTATCAAAGGGGTAGCCATGTTAGTCTGCAAGAGTGACAAAGAGTCCTGTGGCACCTTATAGACTATTAGTTTAACAGGGTGGATTTTTTTTTTTTGGCGGGGGGACCAAGGACAACAATTGGAGACTAAGGACAACAATTTTCAGAATTTAAGAGCCAAAAATTAGACACCAAATTCTAACTCAGTGGACTCAGGCAGCTTTGATTTAGGGGTCTACTTTGAGGCTGTCTTTGGACCTACTTTCTTTGCCACAGTTCCTGGCTTAGAAGTCAGCTGTGAAAGGATGGATTCCAGAGATCTGGGGAGGTGTCCAATATTCCAGGTCTGGGGGTGTTTGCATGTCAGTGCTGCATTTCATGGACTCCAGTTGGGAGGTTTGTACAGCTTGTCATGAAGAGACAGGGCAGTGTGATAGGATAGGGAGGGCTTGTTCTGCTTAGATGTGATTTCTGCCACAACCCCCTAAAGAAATAAGGGGAGGGCGGACATACAAATTATTCTTGCAGGAAAACGCCAAATGCTGTGGAATTGGTTCCTTTAGCATCAAAGACTTTTTTTGGAACCTCAGTCTCATGAGCCGACTTTTCTGATATCAATAATTCTCAGCAATAAAAGGCAGGGGTACACCAAACCCATGCGGAACATAAGGACTAAGCTGAGTGACATCCCTCAAAATGAAGGGGATCTTGGACAGCCTTCTTCCCTTTCCTTCTCCCCCTCACACAGGGGATATCCCTCAGAGCCTCCTAGGTGAGGTAAGCTTTTTCCACCACCTCATTCGAGGCCTTGTTACTCCTGACGTCCCTTGTTATCCCCAGCTTTGATAATCATTAACCTGTCGTTTCTATTTATTCACTTAGTGACTTTCCTACTGACTGGGCTGATTAGCTGGGGTACAAGGAAGGCGATGACTCTCTGGTAGATACACTGACTCCTGGCTGCACCCAAACCTCTGTGCAGCAGTTCAGTAAGGCACCATTGGGGATCAATCGAGGACTTCTGATCTCCCAATTTCATAGTTTCAAGCCAGAAGGCTCCATGGGTTCCCCTCGTTTGATCTTCTGCGTCACACAGGCCATTGTTTTTCACCTACATTGTGCCCAAAGACTTTAGACAAAAGTATTTCAGCCCTTAGGAGACTAAACTGTGTGATACATTGAGAGAATGGGAGAGATCCAGGCCCCGGGGATGGCCGGGAATTGATTAGGTGAGATATACCCAGATGGTCCCAGTAAGCGCAATCATGCAGGCATGATGCCCATGCCGCAGAGGAAGGTGAAGTCTCCCGTCCCCTCGGCACAAGTCTCAGCCAATCTGACCTCAGGGAAAATTCCTTCCTGACCTCAAATCTGACAATGAATGTGACCCTGCGCATGTGAGCAAGATTCACCTGCCAGGCAGCTAGAAACGGGATACTCTGTGCCACCTCTGGGTGTCCTGTCTGTCTTCACCTGTGGTCAGTCTTCGATGTTTCAGGCAGGCCAGCTGGTTCCCCCTCACCACATCCAGCCAACTGAGTACTTACTGGGGAAAAAAGCTCCTTCCTGACCCCTGCAGGTGACCAGCTGAAGCCCTGAAGCATGAACTGATTATAGCCATTATCTTAATGCACAGCTGCTAGTGTATAATGAGGGCATTGCACGTGATCTGGCTTAAGCTTTCCATCTCCCAGAACAGATGACTCCCAGCCAGCGATATTATAGCTCCACAGCCTGCCCCTGCCAGCTGATTTATGCAACAGCGTGTTTGCAAAACAAGTAAATGATTCAGAGAAAAGAAGGTAGACCTGTCCCTCCCCTCCCCCACACACGGAGGGACAAATGCCAAGGACAATGTGCTGGCAGAGCCCTACAAAGAAAGCCACCCTGAAACCATGAGGCAGAAGACATGATGGGGAGTCATGCACATGGGAGCAATGCTGACCGATCCCAGCTTGGAGTGGACGTTAATGCCTCACCGAAGAGAGCTGGAGGCAGTGAGACCCCGAGGAGCGAAAGGGATTCTCAGTCGGGCCTACCATTCCAGAGGGCTGTCACTGAAAAGGAAGTGGGCAGCTTTTAAAAGCATTTGAAATGAAGAGAGGCAGTTTGTAGGGACCAGGCTGGGAACAGGGGGATCCAGTCAATCTCCAACTCTGCCACAGCCTCTCTGAGTGACCCTGGGGCAAGTCATTTAGCCTCTTTGGGTCTCAATTCCCTACCTGTAACATGGGGCTGTTAGAGTGCTTCTGTTCTCCCATTTCAGCTACTTAGAATACAAGCTCCTCCAGGTCAGGAAGGTCTCTTCCTGTGTCTACATACCGTAACCCGTGTAATGGGACTGTGATCTCAGTCCTGGCCTTTAGGTGCTAGCGTAATACAAACAAACCATAGTTACGGTAATAGAGATGGGCATGAGGAGTCCCTGGGCTCGAAAAGCTACCTGGAAATAGCAACTCAGGTAGTGGTCCCCTTGCAGGATGGGCTGCGTAAATTGTGAGCTCCTTCCTGCTTACCCTCTGTGACCCCTTCCTTTCCCAGTACCTTGAGGCACAAGAGCAGGTGTGAGTCCCAACAAGGACACAGTTTGAGGTGACTAGGAAACAACAATAAATGCAAACGACTTGGCAGCAAAACAGAATGGAAAAGAACAGCCCAGGGACGTGCTTGTCCTGACTTTGCAAGAACAGCTTCACCTTGGATCTGATTCCGCCAGGTTAGTTTCGTCTGACAGATCCACGTCAGAGCCCTGCCCTGTCCTCTGGCCAATTGCAATGGCTGACATATGAGGTCAGAGGAGCAGGTGGAGTTGGAAATAGATACAAAATCGGAGTCCCCTGCCCCAGGGTAGGCGATTCATTCCTAAAAGGGAAATACCCCTTCAGCTCACATCAGAAAACCACAGCAACGAGCACAAGGCATAAGATGAGAATACTGTAGTTAGATCCCCGTTGGCTTTGACACAATAGTAAAGTTATTGTCCAGAGAACTCAGTCATCAAGGGCAGGGACATCGTGTGTTGATTGCCTGGGCTGCTACTTAACGAAGAGCAATGAAGGGAAATGAAATACAGTCCCCTGACCACACCAACGTCTACCTGGCGAGTTCCTTGCGGAACCTGATATTTTGGAAAATGTAATGCAGTACGTTACCCTTTTTCCCAGAAGAGGGATGCTTTTGTGGCTAAGGCACTGACCTGAGATCAGAAGATCATGGTCCCGTTCCCATCTCTGCCACAGACTCCCTGTGCAACCTTGGACAAGCCACTTAGTCTCTCTCTCTCTTTGTTTTTCTTCTGTGCAACAGGAATAATGGCCCTTCTTTTGTCTCCCTTGTCTGTTTTTAGACTTTATGCTGCCATACTGCCTATACGAAAAGCACTTAGCATGACAAGGTCCCTGTCTTGGGACTGTCTGGGTGTTGCTCTGATATCATTAATGAGTTGTACATCTCAACGGGAAGGTCTGCAGTGGTCAGACTGATGGATACCAGAAAGAAAGGCCCTGGCTGCTGGCCACCATAAAAAGAATGGGCAGTTTCCTGGAGAAGGGTGCGGGTAGCACAGAGCTGGCAAATTGCCCAAGAACAGGCTGTGTCTGTGGCTTTCTCGGGCCCTGTAGCATTGCTGGGAGTACAAGGTTCCCAAGAGTATTCTTCCCCCAGATTGTGCAACAGAACCCGAGAGTTCTGTTAGTGAATCTGAAGCAGTCACTCAATCTTCCCCACTATAGGCGCTGATTCAGTGGGCTCAAACACCCACAGGAAAAAAATAGGGAGTGCTTAGCACCCCCCAGCCAATCAAAAGAAAAGTCAGCACCCGTGCTTCCAACTTCTGCCTCTTCTACTGCTCCCTGGGGCTCCTGTAGCAGTCTGTGACTCCTGCTGTGTAACGGAGGCACAGGAATTTCCACCTGGACCTTCCCCATGATTCCTTAGGTGAGGTAAGGGAAATGCAGGGAGAGAGGTCAATGACCATGGTCAGGAGGGGGAATGCAGGCAGTGTTTGCCCCCCAGTCCGATGCTCAGAGCATCCCCTACACCCTGTTCCCCTGGGATGGTCCCAGATGCATCCCAAAGGGAAAATGTAGCCTGTAGGGAGTTGACCTTGTCACCTCGCTGGCTAAGTCTATTGCTGATACAGTGTTAGGGCTTCTCAGACACTGTGTCCTGTAGCTCCCAGAGGGAGCACTGACGGTCTGGAGAATCCCATGAAGAGCTGGGGCAGTGAATTAATGGAGCCACCTGAAAAGAGCCTTTGCAGAGAGCGATGGAGTGAATATTCAGGGACATGAATGCTACAAGGGAGTAAAGGGAGCTGCTGGCAGGACCAGCCCCAAAGCCACAAGGAAGGATCTCATTCTCGGTGAATTTCAGCAACTCTCAGCAGCAGACATCAGCCAAAGAATACCAGCACCATTTCCTCTGTAGGGACAATACGCCAGGGCCCCGCTCTGCACTGAGCCCAGGAGGGGAACTTTTAAAGAACACTTTAATGTCTTGCCTGGGCTTTTTGGAATTAAATGAAAACAGCAGCTATGGGATGTAAGCTGCAGGAACCTCTCTCCCCAGGGCAGACAGCAGGAGAGCGAGTCTTCCAAACTCCACCACAAACAGCCTCTGTGTCCGACAGCCTCACGACTCCATGCCCTATAGCTAAGAAGCGTTTTCAAAAGGAAGCTCAACAGCAGTTTGTCTCTGAAGAAGGGATTTGGGTTTCCCCATCCTGGCTCCCCCCTGCGGGGCATTGCCACATTCCAGGTGTCTTTTCAGTTTGGCTTCAGCCATTTTCGATAAACACTCTCATTAGTCCCTGACACCTCTTCTCTGTCTCTAAAACTTTTGCTTTCTCTGTCCCTCCCCCACCAATATTTTTGGGGGTAAAACTAATGTATGGAGCAGAATTTTTGCAAATTTTTTGAACACTGAAGCAGTGGCAAAGTTTGCTCATTTTCAAGCAAACTCGTGCACCCCGCAACCCCCCATCTCTGGAAGAGGCAAAAGCTGCCTCTTGCATGTTGGCAAGCCCCTGGAGACTGCCCGAGTGGGGCAACAGGAATCACACCCATTTATAAATAGACTCAGCAATGACTTCCCCATACACCAGTTACACCCAGCATGCAGATAAAGTCAGGAGGGAGGGAGGCAGCCAGGAGTCCTCAGGTTGTCATCATGCCCCCAGCTAAATGTATCCCTGTGTGGAGGAAGGAGAGATGAGCCAGGATGACTCAGACTCCGATGCAATTTTTGTATTATTGCAGTTACACAAGAAAGATCTGGGCTCATGCCAGTGGCGTGCTTTGCTGGAGGCACAGAGAGAGGGAGGGCCCGTGACAAAAGCCTCAGCAGCGCCAGCCCCCACATGGAAACAGCGATAATGAAGGAGCCCTGGACCGCGCTACATAGAGCAACATGGCCTTTGAGTCTGGCACTGTCTGGGTAGATGCCCCCCCCTCAAGTATGATCCCTGACAGGCAGCATTGCTCAGAAATCCTGACCACATATCACCCAGATCTTCTCTTTGTACCCTCTGGCGGGTTGATCCCTTAGTTGTCCTGTTTTTCTGGGAGGAGCCACAACTGGATAGTGAAACAAGGATTAGAAGCATGTTCCCACCTGCCACTGAGCTGTGGGGGTGTGTTCAGAACTCCTCTGTGTGGCCCCATACCCATTTCCCAACCTAAGACTTGTGAAGCACCCTGGGGGCAAGCTGCTCCCAAGAAGATCCTGCCCCCTAACAAGCTGCCTGCAGAATTATCTCCACCTCTGGATTTCCCAGGAGATCCAAAGCTCTTTGGGGCAGGCACCACCTGAATTTAAACAGGGTCGCCTTGTGGATGTTTAAATAACACTCGTCAGGTTACACAGATACCCCCTCCTCCCCACGTTCTTGGGTTTCCCGCTACCTCACGCAGAATCAGATAATACTAGGACACAAGGATGGCAGCTCTCTAAGCTCAGGGCTCTGCCTCAGGGATTTCCATCTCAGAGATGCTCCTTGTGATCCCCAGGGCACAGAAAGCAGGGGAAGAATGGAAACTGAAATCTCAGAAAGCTAAACCTTCCCTCTACCCGGGTCTGAGCAGCAGGAGCTGGTCTCAGCTGGGCAGGGCCCTTTGTACTACTGCAGATATTTCACAGAGGGGCAGTCCTTGCAGAGAGCTACTTGACATGGCATCAGTCTCCGGGCAGCTCAACACTTGCCATTGAAAGCGGAAAAAGTCCCCTTTTTGCGCAAAAAACATGGGTGCGTCTACACTCACCAATGACTTTTTGTGGTGAAACTCAGCAGCTGCTGGGGCTTTAAGAAAAAATATCCCACCCCAAATCCTGAGGGCTGATAACACTGCAATTGCCCTGATGTCAGGTTGCAGCCACGCACCCGCCTACGCAGGCTGGGGCAGAGGGAGCAAGGCAGGACTCATCTTGCCCAGGGCAAAGGAGCCACCACAGACATCAGAGCAAGAGAGCGGTGATGACATTCAGCGAGAAGAGATGAATCCCCTGCCCCGTGTTCTCCTGGTGCAATAGCCCAGTTTCAGAGCAGGCTGCTCAGAGCATTTTTGAGCCTTTGCCCAAAGGGGTTTTCAGGCTGTTTAATACCGTCGGAAGCTTCCCCTCGGAACCTCCTCGGGATCAGCACTAAAGGCGTGTGGGCAAGCCCAGGTTTTGGGGATTCTGGAGGGAGGGGGTGAGTGGAGAGAGACTTCAGCCTTAAGCGGTTCAAGCTTTGGTGAAAGGTCGGGGGATGGACAGTGAAGGGTAGAGATCTTGCCCCATCTCTAGCCGTAAAGAAGGTCCTGAATGCTGCCGGCCCTAGCCCTGGTGGGGAGGAATCTTGGCTGTGAAATGCTCTCAGACGCCAGGGTGTTTAACATGGTATGGTAACAACAAAGTGTTGACTGAGATCCAGTCCCACCTTGGCACCTGCTGCCAAGTACCATTGGAATGGGGGAAGGGGAGGTCTCCAGCCCAGCTGCCAAGTGCAGGCCACCCTCACTCCACGGCATCGCCCCCAAGAAGGGGCGGGCTCCCTGCCTGCCTTCAGGGTGTGAGGAGTGGCAGCCCTTCTTGTGCATGACATAGGAGATCTGGGGCGTGTGGGGGATGACCCTGAGGAAGGACGGGCTCAGGGCCCATGGCAGACTTGATTTGTTTGCTCTGAGGGAAGTGACTGCTGGCTCCCTGCAGTGTTTTCTAAACACTGGGCACTGCATTAGCTGATATTTACCCAACAGAAACATTGTGTTCCCAGAACTGAGATCCTGCCAGTCACTTGCCTCTCGAGGGGAGGTTACTTATTTATGGGGCTGGTCTAGAGGATGTGCCAGGCCCCAGGGCTTCTGATGGAGTTGGCAGTGATCAATAGGGATCAGCTTACCCCTGCCACTCATGCTTGGCATAACCACTACAATCACCTGCCGAGGGGTGCATGTCCCCCCCCCAGAGCCCATTACCTGCCACTCAGGGCCCCCATGCTGGGTCTGAGCAGCCACATCCCAGCAGCCTGGCAAGGGCTCTCTAGGCCTCACTGGTGCGTCTCCTCCCTGTACTGTCTCTTCTCATTGTTTCTCTGGTGGATCAAATTGTCCTTGCCCAGTTGACAGTTTCTTGGGTTAATCCTGCAGACATTTAGGCTTCCTGAGCGTGGCTCGATCAGCTTCCTCTCCCCAAGTGGCAGCTGCCTTACTTCCTCCTTTGCTGACCCATAACTGCATTAGCGTGGTGGCTTTTGCAGAAGTTCCTTCTGCTTCCTTATCTCTGGGTTTCTCTGTACACATTTTGTAATAGCCACTCTTATTCCCAAGCTGGGGACAGGCTTTCTTTGGGCGTGTCCAGGCAGCATCCTCACTGTGGGACTGGGACCTGTGATATCGGGCTTGTGTGGAAACTAGCTCATGGAAACTAGCTACATCATTAGTCCTGGAGCTTGGGCTTCTCGGGTAGCATCTCAGCGTGAAGGCAATGTGATTTAGCCACGGTAGCAGTTGTGTTACTAGAGCTCACAGTCCCCCACCAGCACAGCTATTTTCACTCTCCTCCAGCCACTGGCTGGGCTGGTTAGCCATTCTCCATCACCGTTCTCTGATGAAGAAAGCGAGGAATACTTGTAGCACCTTAGAGACTAACCAGTTTATTTCAGCATAAGCTTTCGTGTTAGTCTCTAAGGTGCTACAAGTCTTCCTCGTCTTCTTTACGGATACAGACTAACACGGCTGCTATTCTTAAACCTGTTCTCTGATGAGAACAGGTTTAAGAATAGCAGCCGTGTTAGTCTGTATCCTTGATGTATCTGACATACACCAGTGATAGTTTCATCCTCTGGATGGATGACCTCAGCTCCCTCATAGATTTCACCACAATTTCAGCAACCATCACCCATCCATCAGACTGTCTCTAGAACACTCCCACACCAGCATCAGTTCCCTGGACACCAGGATCAGCTTTAACAATGGAAGCTGCAGAAAACTATATACCAGAAACACACGGATCACCACCCCGATCTCCACAGATCCAGTAATCACCCCAAACACACAAGAAAATCTGTTCTCTATCAGTCAGGCCCTCAGACACCACAGAATATGCTGCGAGGAGAAAGTATAGGATACACACCTAAAACCACCCTCACCAAGTAGAAACACTCCACCAGATAAATGGATCACGTCATGGAATGGGTCACCCTGTTAAGAAAATGATTGTTAGGAAAATGTAACTTAGAATGTTGTAGTATGATTTTAAAGTGACCTTAGACTTATAGACTCGCTCCCTGTATATGTACTATTGACCCCTAGTTTAACATGCATTTTAAACTTGCATTCACCCTGTCACAGCTGTGCAGGCGTCATAGTGTCTAAGTACCCCTAAGTGTTTTGAACCTCCTGTTTACCAGACAGGTAAATGAAATAGATTAATACCAACAATGGATGTAATAGCCATTAAGTGTTCCCACCTGTGTAAGTGGATTGAAAGTCCCCCTCCCTTATCAACACAGGGGTATAAAATATCCTCACACATGTATTGAGGTGGGCCAGTTGTTTGGGTGATAACCCCTTCTGACTCCTTATTGCTTGCAATAAATCTTGTTTTTCCAGAAGTCTACTGAGTTATGCCTGTCCTTTGAGGTATATTGGACTGAACTCCAAAGGAAATAAGCAGTTTTTGCAACAATTCTGGCACCCCAGATGGGACAGCCTTTGGACGACTTCGGGATCACCGCGGACCGACCAGAGGAAGGATAGTGCGCACCAGGCAGTTTTTGCCCGTCCTAACTCTCGACCCGACCTGCGGTGATACCCGGAACGTTAAAACGTGAGTCCCTACAAATCAGGCAAGACCAGAGGCTTCTGGAGTTTGGTAGGCGCCTGGGAAACAGAGCGGTGTAAGTATCTCCATTACTCTCATTGTTAATTTGTTTGGTGATTTTAGTACTTTTGTATTAATTCGCTGTTTGTAGATTCCTTGTGAATCATTTGGTATAGCAATGGGATCGGGTCGCTCCCGAATGGAAGATTCCGCCTTTCCCTTGGGTTGTATGTTACGTAACTTTGGTAAATTTAAGAGTAATCATGGTATTAAGATGAGTTGATTATGTTTTGTCAGTTGGAATGGACCACGTTCGGTCTTGGTTGGCCCGATTCAGGGTCCTTTGATGTAGACCTCACAACTAAGGTTTATAAAACGGTGGTTACAAATCAACACTGGGACCAGTTCCCCTATATTGATTGTTGGCTAACAGTATGTCAGGATCGGCCCCCCTGGCTTATTAAATGTGCCTCTAAATTATGTAAACAAATGCGCCTAGGGGTTCCCAAGCCTCGTCCGACTATTCTCTGCGAGTCTGCAGAGGATGCTTGTCTGGAGACTGTAATGCCACAAGCCCCCCCTTATAGGCCACCCACCCCCATTCCCTCAGGAAGTGGTCCAACTGGCTCATCTCCATCTGTTACTAGCCCCATTCAACTGGCTAGTCCCCTGACACCAGAGGACAGTCCCGCCCAACGGGGAGCAAATGGAATCAGTGACATAACTGCTGAATTTGACCCCCTTTCCCCAAGCTGTCACACGGGACCTGCCTCAAATACCCGAAATCATGATTTAATAAACCGAGCCTGCCTCATGCAAGAAGTAATGTCCCCCACTGGCCGAACATCTTTCCTCTATGCCCCCTTTACTACCACGGACTTATTTAACTGGAAAAGTCAAAACCCCTCTTACAGGGAAGATCCCATGGTACAGATAAGGGTGGACAGCAAGGAATATAAAGCTCTAGTGGATACCGGGGCTACGTATTCTATGATCCCTGCAAAACCCCCTTCTGCTGAAGAAAGCGGAAAACATGTAATAATAGAAGGAACTGAGGGAAAACAGAGTAAACTGCCTGTATATAAGC
Organism: Dermatemys mawii; assembly: GCA_007922305.1. Lineage (NCBI taxonomy): Eukaryota > Metazoa > Chordata > Testudines > Dermatemydidae > Dermatemys > Dermatemys mawii. The sequence goes on from ML677426.1 coordinate 491,819, forward strand.
CCTTGCTTACAAAAATCGGGGACAATATGCTAGAGCATGCCTTTATTGTTTCACCTACATGCCCCGTTGCTCTGTTAGGACGAGATATCCTAACCAAACTACAAGCTGAAATCTTTTTCCAAGGAGAACAGATTGTAGTACACCTACCAAGAAAACAGGGTTCAAACTATCAAATGGCCCTCTTTAACAAGGAGTCAACTACCTGCACAGGGAACATTGAAGCCTTAGAAGGAATAAACCCTGATGTATGGGCAGATGGAAACCCTCCAAGGGCGACATCTGTACCCCCTGTGAAAATACCACTAAAAGAAAAAGAAAGCCCTGTCTGTGTAAAACAGTAACAGACCCCTTTGTCAAAAGCAGCTCGTCTGGGTTTAAAGCCCCTCATCGAAAAATTCAAGCAGTGGGGCTGGCTAGTGGAGGGGTCATCCCCTTTCAATACCCCCATAATGGGAGTGCCTAAGCCAGATGGTACCTATAGATTGGTGCATGACTTAAGAGCAATAAATAAGAAGGTTATTGTAGACCACCCTATGGTCCCGAACCCTCACACCATTCTAACACAGATTCCGCCTGCAGCAGCTGTTTTTACAGTGTTGGATTTAAAGGATGCTTTCTTCTCAATACCATTAGAAAAGGAAAGCTGGAAATTGTTTGCTTTTGAATGGGAGGACCCAGAAACTCACTATAAGGGTATGGTTACACTTACAAGATTATAGCGCTATTGGTTATAGTGGTCCCCTTATACAGTAATATGTATAGCGCTATTGTATGTCCACACTCAGATGCTCCTGCGGTATAGCATGGCCACATTTGGGGCACTTAATGCGGCATTAAGAGCAGCGCATTAGGGCAGGTATCCCAGCATTCAGCTGGGTGCAACGTGCTTTTTAAACGAGGGGGGTGAGGGGGGACGCATTGTGTGTATGCGGAGGGAGAGAGACAGTGGTTTTTCCGTTTTTCTGAAAGCCTGTTAGTGAGCCTCCGTTCACAGAAGGCTTTGTTTTCACACAGGCTCCCTCCTTAAACATTTGCATTGCTTATCTGCCGAGTTAAGAAAGAAACTCTAAAGAGGTACTTCCGCATTCCTCCAGCCTGCATTCCTCCAGCCGAGTTCAAAACAAAGGGAAGAGACGTCAATTGCCTTAAATGGCTCTAGGCATCTCCAGAGATCACTTGTAGCGCAGTGGGTGTCCACATTCTTGCTGTAGCGCTACAGCAGCTGCGCTACAGCCCTTATTCCCCATGCGGAGGTGGATTAATAATAGCGCTATAACTCAGCAGTTATAGCGCTATTAGTGCCTTGCCAGTGTGGACGGGGAGTAGGTTATAGCGCTCGTGGAGGCTTTATAGCGCTATAAAGTGCCAGTGTAACCATGGCCTAAGACTCAGTTAATGTGGACTGTTTTACCTCAAGGTTTTGTGTCATCCCCCCATCTTTTTGGAACAGCATTGCAGAAAGATTTAGAGAACTGGAAAAGCCAGCATTCAGAGATTGCCTTGCTCCAGTATGTTGATGACTTGTTAATTGCCAGTCCTGATCTGCAAGTGGGGAAAAGAGCAACTGAGTCTCTGCTAAATATTCTAGGGGAGAAAGGGTATAAAGTTTCACGGGAAAAAGCCCAGATATGCCAACCGAAGGTTACCTTCCTGGAATATGAAATTGAGAAAGGGGTACACGAGCTCTCAGCCAAGAGAGAATCAGGGCAATTAAAGATATGCCTGCCCCAACCAACCCTAGAGAACTACGAGCCTTCTTAGGTCTGACTGGATTCTGCAGACTATGGATCCCAGACTATGGTAACAAGGCTAAACTTTTATATGAATCTCTCACTAAGGAAGGCCTCACAAATTGGAAATGGAGTAGTGAGCATCAGCATGCTTTTGAACTGTTAAAAGCAGCCTTAATGCAGCCTCCGGCTCTCATGATTCCTTATGAGCGCAAGCCCTATAGACTCTACGTACATGAGAATAAGGGCATTGCTTCGGGAGTTCTAACTCAGCCGGTAGGCCCAACCTGGAAACCTGTGGGCTATTACTCAAAGGTACTGGACCCGGTGGCCGGCGAGCTGTAGCAGCAACTGCAACCATAGTGACAGAAGCCCAAAAGATAGCAATGGGAGCAGATATGGACATACACACCCCATATGGGGTCCCCCAGATTCTTAGAATAGAAGGTGGGAAATTCTTAAGCCCTTCTCGACAATCCAGATATGAAATCTTCCTATTGTCTAACCAAGGGCTTACATTTAAACATACTACAGCTTTAAATCCAGCTACCCTTCTCCCTGAGCCAGGACCACCTAACCATGATTGTTTACAAGTACTTACAGAGACGGTGCTAATTCGACCAGACCTGCAGGACGATCCTCTGGAAAACCCAGACGAGGAATTTTTTGTGGACGGATCTAGCAGTATGGTACAAGGCACCAGACAGACGGGCTGCGCTGTTGTGACCCTGACTGAAATACTGTGGAAGGAGAAGCTCCCCGCCAGCTGGTCAGCGCAAGCAGCAGAACTCACTGCATTGACACGAGCCCTCTGGCTGGGGACAGACAAGAAGGTAAATATCTTTACTGACTCTCGATATGCTTTCTCCACTGTGCATGCTCATGGACTATTATGGAAAGAGCGTGGATTTATTACAGCTTCGGGACAGAGAATAGCAAACGGATCACAAATCCTGGCACTGTTGGATGCCCTTAAACTACCTAAGGAAGTCACTGTGGTTCATGTCAGAGCCCATGGACGAGCTGCAGATGAACACCAGAGAAAAGGGACACAGCTGTTCTGAGTTTACTGGCCTTTGTTGTTTTAATGTTACTGATAAAAAAACTTCCATTGAAAAGGATTTATACAACTTAAAGAACTAGTGCATGGAATAAAGCAAACTCAAGGTTTTGATTTTTGGTCATGGTTGCCTAATGTTGATGACTGGATAAAAACTCTCATAAAGGGAGGAATCTATTTTGTATTAATAGTATTAGTTATAGGATTGTGTTTTTGTTGTGTTATCAATTGTATTCCATTGTTATGTCAACAAACCCCACCCAGGAGAGCTAAGCTAGCTCTGCTCCCCGATAGAATATAGAAGAAATCATCTTTAAAGAGGAAGGAGTTGTTAAGAAAATGATTGTTAGGAAAATGTAACTTAGAATGTTGTAGTATGATTTTAAAGTGACCTTAGACTTATAATCTCACTCCCTGTATATGTACTATTGACCCCTAGTTTAACATGCATTTTAAACTTGCATTCACCCTGTCACAGCTGTGCAGGCGTCATAGTGTCTGAGTACCCCTAAGTGTTTTGAACCTCCTGCTTATCAGACAGGTAAATGAAATAGATTAATACCAACAATGGATGTAATAGCCATTAAGTGTTCCCACCTGTGTAAGTGGATTGAAAGTCCCCCCTCCCTTATCAACACAGGGGTATAAAATATCCTCACACATGTATTGAGTTGAGCCAGTTGTTTGAGTGATAACCCCTTCTGACTCCTTATTGCTTGCAATAAATCTTGTTTTTCCAGAAGTCTACTGAGTTATGCCTGTCCTTTGAAGTATATTGGACTGAACTCCAAAGGAAATAAGCAGTTTTTGCAACAACCCTAATACTCCGAGAGAACTGATTCAACACAGAAATAAATCCCCACACTGGAACCCATATGTAATTAAACAGTTACAACCCAGACTTGATGGGGACCACATCCTGAAATAAATCTTTCCTGAACCCTCTCTTCTGGGCTTCAAATCACCCTCCAGTCTCACCATGAGAAAAGTGACAAAGAGTCCTGTGGCACCTTAAAGACTAACTAAAGTATTAGACCATAAGCTTTCGTGGGCTAATACCTACTTCGTCGAATGCAAGCACTGGAAGTATCCAGGGGCAGGTATAAATAGGTAGGCAAGAACCAGGTTAGAGATAACAGGGCTAGTCCAAGCTGAACCAGCTTGTTATCTCTAATCAGGGAGGGTGAGGTATTCCTCTAGCAGCTGAACTGGAGGTGTGAACAGCGAGAGAAGAGAAACTGCAGTTTCTCACCCTCACCCTCCCTGATTAGAGATAACAAGCTGGTTCAGCCTGTTATCTCTAACCTGGTTCTTGCCTACCTATTTATACCTGCCCCTGGATACTTCCACTACATGCATCCGACAAAGTAGGTATTAGCCCACGAAAGCTTATGCTCTAATACTTTAGTTAGTCTTTAAGGTGCCACAGGACTCTTTGTCACTTCTGCAATTCCAGACTAACACGGCTACCCCTCTGATTCTTGACACCATGAGACAAGGTTCTCACAGAACAGGACCCACCAATTCAAAGCGGCACCAGACGCTGCCAGAACAAGCAGATGTAAAGCCTGCAGACATATCCCCCCTGCTAGAGTGATCAATCCCTCCCACAACACACCTTCCAAGATCCATGAATCCTATTACAACATGTGGGGGTACCTCTTCCGGTGCGGTAAATGGCCCATTAACAATGATGGGGGCGAAACCAGACAATCACTACGCTCCGGAATGAACTCTCATAGAAAAAATGATAAAACCACAAAAACACCCTATGACCTGTGGGTGAGCACGTCTTACAAAACGATCTGTCCATACCTGACCCCTCAGTCCTCAGCCTCAACCGAAACCTGCACGGCACCTTCCAAAGCTGAGCTCTGGGTGCTTAAATTCATAATTTTGCTAGACGGTAAAAGTCATGGTCTCAACAGAGACCCTGGATTTATGGCTCATTACAACAATCTGTAGCCCGCTCATCCTCTTTTTGTCCTGTGATTGCAGAGGTGTGGATGGGCCACTTCACCTTGAATGGATCCTTAGAATATGTGCTAACTACATGCTAAGCCATCGGTTCCAATTCCACCTGGCGTTAGCTGTGACACTGGGTACCCTCCCCAGACCTGAAGAGGAGCTGGAAAGCTTGTTTCTTTTACAGACAGAAGTTGGTCCAATAGAAGATATTACCCCATCCACCTTGTCTCTCTCATACCCTGGGACCACGTGGTTACAAGAACACGGCAAACAGCCATTCTCCCGGGGCTGTTTAGTCGGCAAGCACCCTGTTCTCTTTCAGAAAGGCTCTTCCAGTGTAGCCTTGAGGAAGCTAATCCAGGCCACCAGGACAATCACGTTGTTAAGAAAATGATTGTTAGGAAAATGTAACTTAGAATGTTGTAGTATGATTTTAAAATAGCCTTAGACTTATAATCTCACTCCCTGTATATGAACTATTGACCCCTAGTTTAACATGCATTTTAAACTTGCATTCACCCTGTCACAGCTGTGCAGGCGTCATAGTGTCTGAGTACCCCTAAGTGTTTTGAACCTCCTGCTTATCAGACAGGTAAATGAAATAGATTAATACCAACAATGGATGTAATAGCCATTAAGTGTTCCCACCTGTGTAAGTGGATTGAAAGTCCCCCTCCCTTATCAACACAGGGGTATAAAATATCCTCACACATGTATTGAGTTGAGCCAGTTGTTTGGGTGATAACCCCTCTGACTCCTTATTGCTTGCAATAAATCTTGTTTTTCCAGAAGTCTACTGAGTTATGCCTGTCGTTTGAGGTATATTGGACTGAACTCCAAAGGAAATAAGCAGTTTTTGCAACAATGTCTCTCCATTATAACCTTCTCTCCACTTTTCTCCTCTTCAGGCTAGGAAAGCAGCTTCCTGGTGGCTGACAGAAGCTTGCTGCACTCAGGGGAACTCTCCTGCCGGGGCAGCTTTGCCATTATGCTCAGTTGCCTGCCACACACATGGGGGGTGAAGCCAGCCAGGCTGCAGAAGTGCCACCCCCAATTCCAGGGTGCATGGACGAGTAACATGTTCAGGGGCTGCCTAGCCCTCAGTGACATGAGAGGTCCCTGTTAAGGGCCCACCGCCCAGGGCGGGCTGATGGTGTCAGGCAGGGCCTGAGCTGCAGGAGCAGATGGTCGCAGGGAGGGCGGACATGGTTCTGTAAGCACCCCAGGGCCAGGGGTGATGAGGGAGTCGGGGGAGTGCTGGCAGGCCAGGGGCAGGATCTGAGCTTATTGGATAGTTTGTCCCAAGAACTAAGAGTCTTGTTAAACTCAGTGACCCCAATTCTCAACCTTCCTGCACAGGGGCAGTCTGGCTTCCTCCTCCTCTAGCAAAATGGGGGTGTTTCAAGCACCCAACACCTGTTTGTGACTCCAAGGTCAAAAAGCCCTGCTCTGTGCTCCTGTTTTCCCAGCCCCACATATTCCCCAGCCAGGGGTGTGTGTGTGTTGGATTTCCTAAAGGCACTGAGCAGAGTGGATTTGGCGTAAATCATTTCCAACAAAGCCAGCAGCAGCTTTTGCCATCACCTCCCTTTGTTTTCACAATAAAGGGGCATTGTTATTTGTTATTTATCACACAGACACACCCCGGGGTAAATCCCTCATTGCTCATCTGCATTAGAAAGGCCACTGGCCAACCCAAAGGTGTCCTCCTGCAGTGCCTGGGGATGGGGGTGGGTGGGTGGAATCTGGTTCTAATGAGGTAGCTCCGCTCCCTAGTGTCTCCCAAAGGAAAGCCATGGGACAGGCTCATCACGCCCTCTCTGAATCCCTCCTGCTCCACCATGTCCTCTTCAAGCCTCTCATCCTTGTCTCAGCTCCCTCGTGTGGCTGCCTCGCCCACCACTTCATCAGCTTCTCATACCAACGCCTGCCTCTTTCCCAGGAACCGCTCTCCCTGAACCCATCCGTAAGTCCAGTACTCTCCCCACCGGCCCACCTCTGCTGGGATCCCTAGAGGGGTCCAGCCAGTCAGTGATGGCTTGGGAAGCAGATGGGGAGAGCTTGAGTGATAAAAGCAAACATCTCTGGAGAGTCTGTGTGTTGCTCAAGGGTCGGGACTGTGGCACTTGCTGGGCGTGTACACAGTACCTGGCACAGCGAGGCCCTGGATGCCACAGTCACAACAATATTAGCAACTTACGCAATGCGCATTATTTGCTTTCCCAAAACAGTCTGAGAGAACCAGGCTAACAGAGAGTGACGTGCTGTCCTTACACAGCCCGTGACAGTCGTCCGGCTGGGAGCCTGCTGGCTTTCATTGCTCTCCTTTTAGCCACTGAGTTTTTATAGGTTTTGGTCACAGGCTGCTCCTAGGCACGAGAGCGAGAGGAAAGGGCAGCACCCCGATTACCTTCTTTATCCCACTTGCTTTCACAATGCCCCCTCTCAGCTAAGGCCCAGCATTTTCAGTCGCACACCGAAACCCCTCCAGGCCTTTCGCCGTTCTGGCCCCCCCTCTATTTCTGCTAGACTCCTCTGGAGATTACGTGAGCACCAGATCGAGATGGGATCTCAGGATTGTTCTCCACCTTGGTGCCTACGTGCCCCACAACTTATCTTTAGAAAAAGAAATCTCTGAAACAACAGTGGAGATGGATTTCATTTGCCTTCTTCGCTATGGCAGTGCCCAGCCGGCCACCCCCACAATGAGGGAGATGCTACAATTGGTCGCTGGAGCTAGTCTGTGTGATGTGCAGCCCGCGGCTGGAACACCTTGCCTGTGTGGAAGGTGGTTGGCATGGGTGAGATGCTGCCCAAAGTGGGGAGGGGAAGAAAGCCAGATCTCTGCAATCTGGGAGCGGAGCAGTGGGTGCCTTGCAGCTGCTCCTATTACAGCAGTCAACCAGCATTTCCTTTCCCTTTATTTGTCTTTATCTAAAGCTATTTTTATACATGGGCTCTATCCTAGGCTCATGTAAAGCATGCAGCCGTATTTGCACAGGGCTGGGCAGCCAAGGCCAGCAACTGAAATGGGTTCAAAGTCACAGGTTCAGTGCCTCCTGTGCCAGTAGTTGAATAGCCTGGTGAGCATGGTGTGCACAGCGGGCTCTGCTGGGACCACTGGGGCAAGCAACCCACTCTTGCGCAACACCAGTTATTCGACTGGTGTGAGAGGCTCATGGGAGCGGAGGGGAGTGAGCTGGGGAAAGGCTGCAGGAGACGGACAGGCCCTGCCCAGGAGATGGCAGCAGCAGCCCACCGGCCAGCACCTGGGCTCCTTGCCACAAACATTCCAGCTGATTTCTGCTGCCACAGACACCACACCAGGGTGGGGAGGAACTGGCAGCAGAGGGGAGTCTTCCGCCCTCCAGTGGGGCCCAGGCCAAAGGCAAGCGATCCCAGGGAAGATGCTGATGGATCTGTGTGCCGTGCTGCTGCCGAGGCTGTGCAGGGAGGGAGAGGACAGGGCCACAGCCCTCCGTGGGCAGTGACAGCCCCCTAGGCTGGAAAGAGCCTGGATTGTAACAGTCCCCCTCTCCCAGTCCTCCTGGGGAGGCAGAGCTGCAAACAGCAATTCCAGCCATACAACTCCCCCGCCCAGTGCTGCAACTCCTTTGGGGAGGGGTTCTTGGCTCTGCTCCATGTCCCCATGCCCACCCCTCTCTTCTCCATGCCAGGGGTTGCAGGGCTACCTTGATATAGTGATTGCAAATGAAAGCCTGGGGTCCTGCTCCCCGTGACTAGCTGCAATGTGTTCCTGCTGCCAGGACCCCCTGCCATTGCTGACCGCCCTGCCCCAGCGGGCTGTAGAGGTATTATCCCAGCCCTCCCTCTGACGCAGCACCCAGTAACCTTCTGGCATTATCCCTGGGGTTCCCCAGTGACTGCGGGGGGAGGATCTGGGGGCTCGGTACAAGGGTTGAATTCTGGAGGACAGTATGAAGCGGTTATGAAATTGGTGTATCATGGAACGTCTCTCTGCATGTGTGTGTGTCCAAACTCAACTGGAGGAACAAAGCCCTATAGTCAGTGTGCAGCCCAGGAGCCCACTTGGGGGAGGAGAGGGTGCTGGGGGGCAGGTCCCTGGGAGTGAGCGCAGAGATCTCTGCACATGGGGCTGGACCCCACTAACAAACTCTCTGGGGGAGATGGATGCTGCTAGGAGGCTTCCAAGGGCTTTTCCATGGAAAGCACAATTGGGGCAGGCGTGCCAAGGGGGAGAATTGGGTGGGCAGATGGGAGGAGGGTGCCATGGGACAGGAGCCCTGAGAATGACTTCAGCACACGGCCCCCCGCTGCACCCGCTGCACCAGGCTTTGCTGAGGGGACTAGCAGCTATGCACGGGCCAGCCTGCAGTGCTCCCACCAGAGCTGGACCGGGAAAAGGCCCTTGCATTGCTCGGCCTCCGTACACCGAGGATCCGTGGCCCCAGTGCCTGCTGCCAAACCTGGCCTGGGGAGGGGACTGCATGCTGAGCGGCCCTGCAGGGATTTGGCTCTTCACGTTCCAGCCCTCTCAGCAGGAATCTGTCCCCTCTTTGAGGCACAGAGGGATTTCTGCTGCTGCCCCTGCCCCTCCTTCAGCATTAACGGGGCACAGCTGGGAGCCTCCAGGACGGAGCCATACTGAGCCAGGCATTGCTCTTTGCAACTGGCGCTCACAATTGCACTGGGAGGTTAATGGTTGAAATGAGCAGACAGGGTCTAGGGCACAATGTTGTAAACCAGATCTGCTGTGCCCAGCGAACGAGGGCTGGCCAGGGGAACAGACGCTGCACCAGGAGATCTGTTTCCTGGCTGATGGTTTGGAGAGGGATTTGACCCACTGCTGCTCCCTGCACTCAGATAGCACAGAGGGCTCCTCCTTCCCTGCGGGGGCTGAGTCAAACCTCCAAGGAGATTAAGAAACAGTTTCCTTTCCATCCTAAACTCTTGCACTAGCCCTGTTTGCAAGTCGCTTCCAGGATACGTCTGCAGTAACTGCCTCCATGCAGACCTGGGCCTCAGCACAACACCTGGGCAGCCGGAGAGGGAGCCTGGAGCCATCAGACTTCTTTTAAACTCCCCCAAGGGAGCAGAGTCACCATGCAGTAGCACTGTCCCAGAGACGCGCTGTCCCAGCCTGGTCCCTCCTCAGCCCCACTGCAGGACCCATCCCTTGTCTCTAGGACCTTGCCCTGACTAGAGTTCAATCATTCCCGCACCTCCTCTGTGGGGCCGGCCCCCCAGCCACACAGATCTCAGTATCAGAACATTTCAAGCTCCATTTTCCTCCCCTTTAATCTCCCCAAACAATGGGCAGAGCACTGTACTCACAGCCAGGAGCCTGCCTAGATCCTAACAGCCAGCGTGGTACGGCTCCCTCTGCTTCCTAGTTATGCTTACCTGCTGCCCAAATTACTTAGCACACCTGCCAGGGCTCTGGCCTCTGAGCTCAGCAGCATTAACCCTTGCAGCCCATCAGCCAGGCTTCACTCCTTTAACCATTCCAGGCCCGGCTAAAATTTACGGGCAATACAATCTGTCCAGTGTTTCCCTCTTCCCCCATCAGGGCAGCCCCACGTGCCTGGCCTTGGATTCAGCCCCTTGATGCCTTCTGTAGGGAGTGGAGGAGATTCTTCTAGGAGTCAGCCAAGGCCAGTCCCAGGAGTTGGACGCCGCTGATCCTTGTGTGCTGAGCTCCTGAGAATCCACCTCCTTATTAACTCTTTTGTGAGAGAAAGACAAAGTTTTCTCCTCACCCGGGGCCTCTCTCAGCTCTCTGTAAGGATGCTCTAGCCAACGCAGCCCTCCTCCCTCTGCCCAGGTGACTGTCGGGGCGGTGGAGAGCATGGTGGGGGAGCATTTGGATGAGTCAGCCCTGGTTGCTCGGCCTTGGAATTTGCAAACACTGACATATCTTTGTAGCGGGATCCGGTCCCAGTAATTGCTGAAGGCTGGGAGGATCCGTCTTCCTCTTTTGCAGAATCTGTAGACGCCCGTTGCAAAGGGCAGCAGCTGGGCTGGAGACCGGGCCGTCCCCTGCCAAGAGGCAGAGCTGCGCCAGGGAGTGGAGAATACAGTGCAAGGGACGCCCCCCTCGCCCCACTCCCAGGCAGTTCATGAATCACTCTAGCCTGGTGCTCCCAGATCAGTCCAATCCTAAGCTCCCCGAGTCACATGTTCCCCCTGCATAAAGCTGGTGCTGTGAAATGTAAATCAGGCTGCGGTTAATACAGGCTCCTCGCTGGTGAGAACCAGGTGGAGAGAGATGCAGATCTAAGCTGCTGCACAGAGCTTTCATCTGGGCTCCCCTCGGACCCACTTTTGCTCTCTTGCTCTCTGTTCAGAACTCAGCCCCCCTCCCAGGGCTGGGAGAAAACAGAGCTGCTGCATGGAAGAGAACTCAGAGCTGCCTGTGTGCCCAAGGAATTTCCCTGCCCCCCAGCCTGGTTTGGGTTTGGGTCCCACTCCTGGGTGTAGCTTTTGACTTTAACTCAGATCTCCAAACAAGCATCAATCAAAGGAAGGGCATTTTTAGGGACAGTCAGCGGGGAGGGGCAGGTAGCCCCCATTCCAGCCTCCCCATGGTCATGTCCTGAATAATAGGGAAACTGGTCGCCTGCCAGCTCCACAGCACCAAATGAGATATTAGCTCTGCAGATGCCCAGGGATGGATTTGGAGGGGGCGGGGCAGGAGTGTTTCCAGACTTTGTGTCCCAGGGTCAGCACGTGGCATAGGGGTTAGGAGGCACTAGCAGGGAAGCTGCGTTCACTTAATCTCTCTCCAGATAACCCATCTCACTGGTGCTGGTGGAGCATCTGGGTGTGCTGGACCCCGCTCAGCCTCCGCAGAGCTGCAAAGGACAGCTAAGCAGTTATGGGTCCCCTAGGGGTCCCAACAGGGCTGGATTTAGGGTCAGGAGACCCAGGTGACCTTGGGGGGGTGCTGGGCTCGGGGTGCTGTTTTTGTTGTTGGTAACAAAAGGGGAAATAGAGTCTTGGAAGTAACATGTGTCAGGTATTCCACAGGTGGATTCATTTTTCACTTGCCTCCTAGAATGTTCTGGACCTTGGTAGAATCTTGTGGAACTTTCCAGACTTCCTGAGAACGACATTTCCCCCGAACCTCCTTGAATGTTGTCAGCCAGGCCCTCGCGGGTCTATCGGGGCGGACGCCAGTCACTGAGAGAGAAGAACAAAGTGAGCGCCCCGCTGCCATATTGTGAACCTTGTTTGTGTAATTGTGAACGTGTGCTTATGTGTTTGAAGACTCTGAACAGTGTAAGTGGCGACTGATAAAGGACATATTTAATGAGACTCCAGATATATCTGTCAAACCCCATCTATGCAACAAGATAAAAGAAATACTGTAACTTCTTTTGCCATGCTTAACACGTAATGTTTCACGATTTTCTAAGACTGCAGAACATAAGATTTTTGCTCTCCCTAATACTGTCTGTTTCCCCTCGTCGAAAATAAAAGATACCCCCCGAGGAAGCCTTCAGGAGCTCAGTATAGGAAGTGAAAAGCTCAACTGCAATCTAGTTTGCAGCAAGGGGCAAATCTGATGGAAAACTGTAAGGGTGCGAAAAACATTGTTACGGCGGAGTGCTAGGGTGCTCTCCCCCTTGACTCCAGGGAAGAAAAGGGTGTCATTCCCGCCCCCAACTCCAGGAAAAGAAAGGGTATTATAGTTCATGCTGCTGTTATTGGTTGCTGCTCTGTTATCACAAACTTCACATGCCGGAATTAACTGGTTCTCATTGCCTGCTCGCCTTGTGCAATACTAATAAAACACCTGTTTGCATTATGTAATACTAACAAAATAAAAATAAGGTATTAGTTATTCATAAGGTATGCATAAAATGCAAATGTTCCTGTTATTTCTCTGCCTGTGTTCCCACGTGCAGTGGGCTTCATCGCGAGCATTGCTCCTATGTGTCGGGCTTTCCCCGTCTCAGTGGCAGCAACGAAGGGAGCCCCCGTTGCGGGTGTGCCACTTTTGCCTTTAATAAACTCACTACTTCTATTCAGCAGCTGTGTGTGTGCTTCGTTCCTACGGGACACCAAGTACCCTGCAACAAAAACCAATTCTTTTATTTGCTTATATAAGGCACGAATGAATACATATTTATAGATCCTAGTGTGCAGATTTATCATCTTGTGTGACAGGGATAAATCATGCATGGAAATTGTGCATCAAAGTCATGAAATGGGCTACACATGCAATAAAAAATGAAGTGTTCCAAAGTTTAACAAATGGGGTGTGTGCATGGAAGACACTCCTCCCGCGGGTGTCATTTGGTCTGTGGCCAGCCCTGGGTTCCTAGGCAAATACCCTGGATCAGTTTAGGGGGCTACGTGGCCATGGTTTGGTTACGTGGCCTGGGCGTATTCAGCTCTGGTCAACTGATCCGTTTAGTGAAGCAGCACCTCCCTCTAGTGGCGGCTGTGGAGAAGTGCAAGGTCCAGCCCTTCCCTTTAATTCCCACTCTCAACCTTTTCACCAGGGCACACCAGGATCGTGGATGTATGTCTACCCCACAACTGGATTCCCAGCACTGGCAGGCAGACTCGTGCTACCTCTGCTCAAGCCAGTGAGCTAAAAATAGCCGCGTGAACCTTGTGGCACTGATGGCAGCGCTGGCTAGCCGCCCAAGCCTGCCTGCCCCCCGGGCTTGAGCCCACGCTGCTGCTTTCACAGTGCTCTAGCTAAGCTATCGGGAGTCTGGCTACCTGGGCTGGGAATCCAGCCTCTCAGATGCAGTGTAGACATACCCAGAGAGGCCCCCGGGCTGCAGAACCATGCACACGGCTCTCACATGAAGTTTAGAAGCAGATAATGCATTGGAGTCATTATTCAACCGGGGGCTTTGGCTGTGAGTGCAGCATGGGATCAGAAATCCTCTGACTGCAGCAAAGGGGCAGCTCACGTCTCTGTTCTCCTGGACACACACATGAGCAGTGTGATCTAGTCGATACAGCACAGGGTGGGGAGTCAAGAGACCTGTGTGCTACTCCCAGCTCTGCCTCCGGGCTGAGCTGACCCACTGACAAAGCAATGTTGCAGCTATCCAGACCCAGGTGAACCTGTCAAGAGCCCAGAGATTTCTTAGCAGTTGGCCCTAGACAACAGCACCCTCTTTCAGACAGTTAGGCCAGAATCCAAGGCACAACTTTTTGCATTAGCCTGCTCATGGTGGTGGATAACTATCTGCCGGAGAAGAGGTTTATGTGTACACATGCATACACCTGTATGCATTCTCACACACACAGGTACACATACATGAGCATGCACACAAAGATACACACAGACACACAATGTCACGGCCTTTCCTTAAAAAGAGCAGTCTGTGGAATCCCCCATTTTGGACTGCATCTGTGGCCCTGTCCTCTCCCTCCCTGCACAGCCTCAGCAGTAGCATGGCACAGATCCATCCTTTCCCCCATTTCCTACACTATCCTTAAGGTGAGTTTAATTTCCTTTGGCTGAGCAAGACTAGGGTGACCAGATAACAAATGTGATAAATCGGGACAGGGGGTGGGGGTAATTTGCACCTATGTAAGAAAAAGTCCCAAATATCAGGACTGCCCCTATAAAATCATGCCACCTGGTCACCCTAAGCAAGACAGAAATCTAGTTCTGATCCATCCCGTTGCCATTCCCCTGCATCCCTCACCTGCTGACTGAGCCGTGCGGCTTAACAAACAGCGATTTCATTACTGTGCAAGGGAGCGCCTCATGCGTCGGCTTTCCCATGAACGATGATGTAATAATGGAGGGTTGAGCCATGGATTCGGAAGGCCCAGGAGTTCAGGCTTCAGGCACTGGGCTTTGTTAAAGTTTATCCCCTTTGGCGTCTCACTGAGGTATTGTCTGCACTGGGGCATCTCGACATCGGTGGTGCGTGTCTGCACCAGTGCTGGCAGAAAGTTATGATTTGCGCTAGCGCACTTCCCCTTCTGCTGGAAACTGGGGCAAGCTGCACAGTGCAAGTCACAATTTACATTGTGGTTACCAGCTGTCCTTGGGGTGGCAGGTCATGTGGTCTATTGGGCAGAGCACAGGACTGGACCTCCAGAGATGTGGGTTCCATTTCCAGTTGTGCTACTGACCTTGGGCATGTCTCTGCCCCTCTCTTTCCCCTGTGTCAGTCTTGTCTATATCGATTGCTAGCTCTTCTGGGCAGGGGCTGTCTGTTCTGATGTGCATGTACAGCACCTTGCATCATGGAGCTTGATCCCTGTTGGGGTCTCTAGGTGCTACTTCAATACAGATAGTAGGGGACTAGCCCTGTGGGTTGAGGCTGCACAGGCTGATACCCTGTAAGCATCTTCTCTGCTAGGCTGGGACAAACAGAGGAATTGCCAGACTGGATCAGATCCATGTCCAGCCCAGTCTCCTCTCTCTGACAGTGGCCAGCCCCAGGTGGTTCAGAGGAAGGTGCAAGAAACCCTGCAGCAGGCAGTTTTAGGGTAATCTGCTTCCAGGAAGGTCTCATGCTAATCCCTAGCAGATAGAGATGGTCTTGAGCCCTGGAGCATGAGGTTTAATTTTTTAGCATTAACATTTCTAATTCTAGATATTCCTTTTCTCAATACAAATGTCCAAGCCCTCTGAGTTTTGCTGCATTCTTTGCTCTAATGCATGACATCATGTGGCAATGGGTTCCGCAGTGTAATTATGTGGTGTGTGAGGAGTGTTTCCTTTGATCAGTTTTCACTTTGCTATCTTTCATTCTCACTGAGTGTTCTTGTGTTACGAGGCAGGAAGAAAGGTCTCTCTTTTTCTAGACCAGTCATTAGTTTTTATACTCTTACCACACCCTTATTTGTCTCCTTTCTAAGGTAACAATTCCATCTCCACTGGAGAGTTCATCTTGTCCCCTAACCATTCTCATTGCCCTTCTAGTTCTGCAGTATTCCCCTTGAGATGGGGTAGCCAGGATCTTGCATTGTCATATTCTCCATCCCATTCCTTAGACATCTTAACATCCTGTTTGCATTTCTGGCTGCAGCCCCAGAGATTGCTCAGTGCAGCTCGACCTGTTCATGGGGTGCCTGCACTGGACAGTTGATAAAAACTCCCATCAGGGAGTAGCCACTTGAATGCTGAACCCCAGAAAGGGGAAGAGCCAAAGCTCCCATTGGCGGCATCTATGGAGAAAAATTCGCACTTGGTCAATGTGCCACCCAGTCTCCTACAAGGCCACACGCTTTCCTACAAGGCCCTTTCCATTTACTTTAGTGGGACTAGCTTCAGACAGGCAGTTTCCAGGCTGCCTCGTGGGCCACGCTTATTTATGTTGCCGTATTCTCGTTATAGGCATGTCCTTCTGCAATTTACCAAACAAGAAGGTGACCTGTAGAACAAGTGGAAAAGGAGAGACGGTGCATCCAGTCAGAGCGGGGCACATTTAATCATCATGTTCTAATGTCATTTGAAGATTTTCTATTCAATCAGTAATGGAAGTACCTAGCAATTAATTCTGGGGCACCTCAGCGCCCTGAGCCCTGCAGTGCCACGTCTGTACTTAGCAGTGTACGTTACAGGCAGTTTCTCTTTCTAGGGCAAATAAAGTTGCTCTAATGAATTGCACAAAAAGTACCAATTGTTTCCTTGTTTCATATAAAAAAGGCCTCTGGACTGTTTTGAAATCAAGACATGTTCTGTTTAGCTTGCGGTAGACAGATTGCAGAGGGCCAGATATTGCAGTGAGCAAACTCCTGCAGAGCCTGCTCTAGGTCTCTTTCATCCCTCTTACATGATCTCCCCTCCCATTGCCATGACAATGACTCCTGCCTGCTCCCCTGGGATCTGATAGCTAGGGAATTGGGGAGCGACTATGACCTGAACCCTTCTGTCCCCCACTATGGAACCTGGCCCTCCCCAGCTAGAAAAGGCCCCTGTAAGCGAGCATGCAGGGGCCATGAGACTGCGTTAGAAGCTGGCCCAGCAGGCAGCCTGTGGCAATGGATTAGGGTGACCAGATGTCCCAATTTTATAGGAACAGTCCCGATTTTTGGGTCTTTTTCTTATATAGGCTCCTATAATCCCCTAACCCACATCCCAATTTTTCACACTTACTGTCTGATCACCCTACAATGGATTTCAGTCAGACCATTTTCTTAGTTTGCAAACAACTAGGGCCAGTGCTGCCCACCCGTATACGGATCTGTTCCAGTGCCCATTCAAACCCATAGCAAAGCTCCCATTGGTTTTGGATCTAGCTGTAAATCCCTCAAAGCACAGGCTAGTCTGGGTGTGGTCTAGGCGACAGAGGGTGGCCCATGCTCCACCAATGGCTGAACTAACTATGACACGGATTTGATCCTTTAATGGGGCCTATGAATTCACTCATACTCCCAAAAATAGCCCCGGGAGGGATGGCACCTGGTATCAGCTACGCACAAGGCATAAGGATTTCTGCTTTGCAGCATCAGGGCTTTTCATAGCAGCTCCGCATCCCGCACCTGACCTGGCAGGTAGGCTCAGCTCCTGCCACTCAGTTAGATACACCCTGATGAAAAGCTAGATGGGATTAGAGGGACTGATGGGAATTTGGGGGGGAGGGGCGGGGAATTGCTCATATTTGACCCTAACAGGATTCCTTTGCCTAATGGCAAAATTGAGAGCACATGAACTCAGCAGAGGTTCTTACTAATAGAGCTTCAGGCAGATAGGGATTTCCTAGGGGTTATAGGTGGGATCCCTTTGGTTCTCCCACCGCAACACAATCTGGGTCTGATGTAAAGCCCATTTACAGATCCAGTCTGGGTGTGATGTAAAGCCTGTGGGATTTTTGCCCATCACTTGCAACGGGCTTTGGAGCAGGCTCTCTGTACATTTATGGTTATTCTCATTTAATGCATTAGGCGCTGTCCGTATGCACTGGTGAGTGAGAGCAGCTTCTCTGGAGAACTTGCAGTGTCAATAGTCAAAAGCTGGGAGTGCAAACTGAGACACAGGAAGGGAAAAGGGCCTTGCTCAAGGACATTTAGCAGGGCATCCATCCCAAGTCTCTTGACGCCCTGTCCAGTAGGCCTGGTAATGCAGTGAAAGGAGTCCCTGGTTCTTGTGATGATTGTTGAGATGATTTCCAGGTCATTCCCATCCACAGAAATCAAACACACATCCCCAAAGAGTTGGGTTATTTTATTTCTGTTTTAATTAAATGCTGACCATCTTGCTACCTCTTAACCTGAGCTGCGTGTGATTGGGGCTGGCAGGTACCTGGCTTTAACAAACCAATTGGGGTGAGGCGAGCGGGGAGACTAAATATGTGTCACTTGGGTTGGAAAATCAGCACTGCCCTGGCTCTACGCTGATGCAAATGCAGCAGCAGAACCTCTCATGTGTAGCCCCCAAAGATTTCCTAATTAGCGGAAAAACTGCAAAGCCGCTGCACGGGTTTGGGAATCACTTAAGTGTTGTGGCCCCCTGAGGTTCATTAAACAAATGAACTCGAAGCATTCAAACAGCCAGGATCTTCAAAGTTCCAAGGAGCGCACTCCCCGCAAAGGCAGAACCGCCATGAAAAGGAAGATGACTTAGTAGTTGCAAGCAAATGGTTCTTAAAATGGGTGAAATACCAGGCTCCCAGATCACATAAGAACACCAGAGACTCCCAGACTTGCATTGTTAATCAAACATCAAAATACTCATCAAAAACCCACTTAAAAGCTTCCCCTTCTATTTTGTTCTCCCTCACCTACTGAGCTATTTGTGCTTTGACACAAACTTCCTGCCAGCAACCGAGTTGATCCAGGGGGTAGGTGATGTGCATTTTGCATACCGGGCTTGCATGTAATGGATTGCCTCCTAGAAATGAGGTGGAGAAAGGGGCTGTGCAGAGAAAAAGGTAGTAGCCAGACTGCAGGCTGGGATACGTAAGCCAGGTTTATGTGGGACAGGACCTTCATGCAAACTGTTCCTCAACGCACCCTGCAGCGCTCGATAGCTGGGATGAAGAGGAACGAAGAGCTTGTGGCAACTAAGGAATGTTTTCAGCTGAGACTGGAAATGAGCGGCAGAGCCGATGAAGGGAAGAGATGCAGGAAAGCTGTTCCAGCTGCAGCGGAGGAGACACGCACATCCACGTTGGTTGGTGGGAACACAAGGAAAATGAAGGGCTTGTCTATGTTAGCTACACCAATGCCACATTTCTAAGTCAATTTAGGACTGATTTAGTTATGCTGGTGCAAACCCCCAGTGTAGATATACTTGAGCAGGCTTAACCTGCACGTTTATTTTTTTCTAAACCAGTTTAATAAGAAGAAGATAAAAACGGCCATACTGGGTCAGACCAATGGTCCATCTAGCCCAGTATCCTGTCTTCCGACAATGGTCAGTGCTAGATGCTTCAATGGAATGAACAGAACAGGGCAATGATCAAGTGATCCATCCTCTGTCATCCAGTCCCAGCATCTCCCCATCAGAGGCTTTAGGGATACGCTGAACATGGGGTTGCATCCCTGACCATCTTGGCTAATAGCCATTGATCGACCCATCCGTCCTAACACATAGCTCTTATATAACAATAATAGCTAGGTCTTATGTAGCAGTTTTCTTTTGTAGATATCTAAGCATTTTACCAAGCATAGAAGATCATTAATCTCCATTTTAGAGATGGGGAAACTAAGGCACAAGGAAGGGAAGTGATTTGCCCAAGATCACCCAGCAGGCCAGTGGCAGAATGGAGTAGAATCCACACCTCCTGAGTTCCAGGCCAGTACTCTATCCACTAGGCTCCACTGCCCCATAGTTTAAGTGTGTGTAGACTGGGGGTTACAACGGCGCAGTGAGAGGCTTGTCACCTGTTTTACACTCTCCAATTCTGTGATAGCTTTTTTAGACCTTTTAAAAAAATATCCAAAGCCCCACTTTTTTTCTTTGGCAGGTCCTGAATGAATCACCACACATGCAACACAATTGTTTAGAAGCCAGAACGGTTTTCTGTTTCTCTGTATCATTGCAAGCTCCAGTCACTAAATGACATGAGGCAGACTCAACTTCAACAGCCTGCGGCAGCAACATTAGTCAGGTGAGGTAGCGACACTGTGTTTGTGCCGTGTAACAAGAAGCATTACCCAAATATCTGCAGTGCCTGGAAGGCACCATTACACTTTCAATCCCTAGTCCCTACACGCACTAGAATATATGTCAGTTGTGATTAAATGTCATTAGAATGGAGTTTAAGCTGAGTTGGGGAAAAATAAAGAGAACAAGGAAACTGATCTTACAATTAGTTGTTCATACTTAATGAGTCAAGAGAGCACCAGTCATTGTAATTGCCTTGTGCCAGCACAGAACACAGACCTCACATTGTCTGCACTAGCCCGAATATTAACGAGTATCAACAGCAGCCACTGCCGGGCGGCTGTGGACAAGTAATAACAGTGGGTCTGGAGCCTGGGCTAAATCCAACTGCAATCAATAAGTAGTTTGTTGCAAAGCAGTGCTGAGTTATTGTCCTATTTGATCTCTGCCTTGTAGGGGCTCCATGCTGAGATCAAAGGAGTCGCAGCAATGAACACCATGGAACAGAGAGCTTCACAAGGACCTTGTGTTTGCAGTTTATGGTATCATTCCGTCCTCTGTATTAATGCACCTTGTTAGTGCCTAGGCAATCAGATGTCTGCTTTCGCACTGGGTGTAGAATGTTCCTTACAGGATTTGTGCTGGCTAGGATTTAGAGAGTGACTAGTTAAACACACATCGAAGTCTACACTGCCTTGTCTATGGTACATCTCTAGTACGTGTAAGGCAGGGGTGGGCAAATGGCCCACGGGTCATTTTTATCCAGCCCGTGAGCTCGAATAGGGGGTGGGGCCAGGCTGTTTGGGGAGGCACAGCTTTCTCTACCTGGTCCACCATACACTTTTGAACCCCAATGTGGCTTTTGGGCCAAAACGTTTGCCCACCCCTGGTGTAAGGTCTTGTCTAGACTAGGTGTGCTAGCACCTTCTAGCTACACACCTTTAAATCTGGGTCAAAGGCAAACCTCGGGTGACCAGCACTTTCCACCAAGGAGAGAGGGGGAAATGAGGTTGGCATTGCACAACCCATGTGTTTGTGAGCTGAGGGACTTGCCCCCTATAGTCACAGGTTAGACACAGTCACCAAGGGTCATTTGGAAAGGGTAGCTCAGGAGCTGCTCCTTCCATGAATTCCTGGGAGTACACATCACCTGAGTGGGGTAGGGAGGCATTGGGGCCTTGGCCTCTGCCACACAGTATCCTAAATGGATTCCCAGTGTGCAGCTGACATAATCGCTCCCTGGAGAACTGTGACTCTGTGCTGCTCCCCGTGCAGGGCCGTGGCAAAATGACACACTCTGGACTTTGAGGAGCAAACAAAATGAAAAGCAAAGGTAGGAGCGGCTCATCGGGAGACTGAGGAGGATGAATAAAATGGTGGTGACAACAGAAATGAGAATGTCTTCTTGCCCCACAGCAGTGCAGTGAAACAAGAGCAGTACCTGCACTCTACACAGGGCTGAACCAGCCTCAATCCTATGGAAGGCTGAGCACTGGGGGCCAGTGTCACACCTATATTATCGGAGGCTCCAAGCTGTTCTATGAGTCTTCTCTGCATCCCGCTTGGGCATCACAGAAGCTTTTGACAATATCGATTTAGTAAATGGATGGAGTTGAACAATCTGTGCTCTCTCTTTTCAGACAGGCAAACTCCTATATTAATTGTTGATAAATTACATGTAAATGACCTGCCATCTCTCCTGTGATAGCATTTAAATAGTGTACCAAAAATACCAACCACCACCAGGCGAATATCGAGACACTTTGTCTTCATCGGCTTTAAACAATGACACATGATGAAGACTCGTGTGAGACTATGCACTCAAAAGAGGCACATTTAAAGTTATACATATGCAGCAATGGCAATACAGAGTTCTGTATCGCTAGGTTTATATATATACACCTCTCATCTATTTTATCTATCATGTCTAATTAGTTTAAGCACTCCTGGCAAGGGATCATCTTTTTGTTTGATGTGCGTACAGTGCCTACCACCATGGGGCCTTGGTCCTTGGCTGTCGATGCTCCTGTAATATGTATAAATAATAATACCCAAGACATCTCTTGGCCACAGAATTGGTTTGCAGATGAGTGTTCAGATGGTTCTTTATGCAACACTGAAGTACAGCCACCTCTAGAGTTGAACATAATAGCTGTTCTGTGTCAACTCGCAGCAGTACACAACTTGGGAATTCAGAGAGAAAGCAAAGTAATTCCTTGAGCTGGAATTTCCAAAGGGGCCTCAGATTTTGATTGCCTCCATTTTTGGGTGTTCAACTTGGGACACCTTGGGGCTGATATTCAGAGGTGCTGAGTGCACCTTCCACTTCTATCACCTTCAACTGGAGCTACAGATGTGCTGCACATCTGGAAACCCAGCCCGAGGCGCCTCAAGCTGGGTCGCCAAGATCAATGGGTTCATTGAGCCAGTAAGTGTTTAGGGGGTGATGCTGAGTTATAGCAGAATCAAGTCCTGAGTTTGGTTTCTATAGCCTTAGCATGAGCTGTCCTGAGTTAGGCCTCTCTCAGGACTGGAGGGGTTTTCTGTGGTACCTTTCATGCCCCAGAACATGTCCCAGGTGTTAGATGCTCTCACCTCCTTCATGGCAGAGAAGAGACAGGACACACTTGTAACAAATATCCAGGGGATTGTTTATGGAGGCTGCTGGACACAGCCAGGATCCTGTGTTTCTCTTGAGCTCATTAGCTCCCAGTATGCATGGACCACCAGACAGGGAGAAGATAGGGCCGAAAAAGGAGGAACTGCAGTGATGTTCCCGTTGCTATAACAACCTTTCAATCTGTTTCAGCGCCTTCAGAAAGCAGCTATCTCTGAGCCTGACTGTCAAACAGCTCGTTGCCTGCTGGGCTGCAGCAGCTTTGAGGGAGAGGACGCCTTTCTGACACATTTAGACTAAGACGACTGCAAAGTTCTATCTATTTTCCCGATCGATCGGATTATTACATTTAGGAATGGATCATAGATTTTACTGAGTGCAGAGCTCCTGGAATTTTCGCCTTTCTCTGTAGCCATCTTTTGTAGAGCATGAAACTACACCTTGCTAATCAGGCACTTGTGAGATAACGTATATTACCATAAAGTATATTAAAAGGGCTTAAAGAGTGATTTAGGCTTAACTCCTAAATTTAACATTCCTGAAAATGGTTTTACTCGGATAAGAAGGCTCTGAGAAGTCTATGAACATCTGTTTTTAAAATAGCCACGATTCTGTCAGAGACTTATTTGAAGTTGTTGTTTATGTGGACCCACAAAAAAAAAATCCTTGAATTTTGCTCCTGCTGCAGGCTCAGCAAATCCCCAGAGTTGTGCTGAACCTAGCGTACCATTTGGGAAATAAACCAAACACTGCCACACTGTTCTGTGCAGGGAAAACTAATCCTCTTCGTTTTGCACTTTAGTATTATGATCTATTTGCATTATGGTAGTAATTAGAAGCCTCACCTGAGTGACCCATTGTGCTAGACACTGTACAGACACATAGTGAGAAACGGTCTATTCAGATGACAAGCTCTTTGGGGCAGGGACTAAGGGTGGGAGAAAGGAAATATCATTCTGTAGCAGGTGTCACTCGGAGGTCAGCAGGCTTAGTGGTCAGAGTGCCCTGGAATTCTCCTATATGGATGGTGGGGAGTGTAGGGAGTGAAGAGAAAGTAGGGGGATCTGGGTTCTTCCTCTCAAGAGCACTCCTTTCCAGGACCCAAGGGGGACAGGCATTAAATGTCTCGTTCGTTTCTTCCTGGTGCACCAGAGCAGCCTCTGCTGGGCTGCTTCTGACCTCTCTGCTTGACTGTCAGAGTCCCGGTTTGAGCAGATTCTCTATTTGGAAAATGCTCCGCGGCTGCTGAGTGGCGGGGGCCTCTTGGCCCAGTCCTGCTCCTTCCCTCCCTTAGCGTCTGCCAACCCCTTCACACATCCCCATTTGACAGCGGGGAAATGCAGTGCAGGGAGACAAAGAGACTTGCTTGAGGTTCACACAGGCAGACTGTGCCAAAGCCAGGAATTAAATCCAGATCTCTTGAGTCCAGCGCCCCAGTCAGAAGGTCAATGTCCAGCCATGCTCTGTAAGGCACGACACGTGCTGCAGGTGCTCTAACAGACCTGGTGCAGGGAGAGTCATGGAGGAGACGAACACAAGTAAACAAACGCCTGGACATTTCCATGAGAGAGGAGGGTTCCGAGCGGACCTGGCAGGCACAAGGCCCCTGACAAGAGCACTCCTGCATTTTAAATCTGGCATGTAATTAAACAGGAGCACCTGGTTTTTGGTGAACTGCCGGTGTCCCGGAATTCCTTGGCTTAGTGGATCAACCTAGCATCAGGTCCCCAGCTGTGCCCTGGCACAATGTGGATCGGTTTATTGCCGTTCCGGCTTGGCACCAGCAGCGGTAAAAGCTGGTTACGGCTGATTCCTACCTGCCTGTGCTTAGAGCTCAGCATCCACACGAAGAGAAGCCAGGCCTGACAAGAGCTAATGAATGCATGGCGCTATTCAATGAGCACATGCGGGCACCTGTGCCCAATTAATCAAAGCTGAAAAAGAGCCAGAATTAATTACACATCAAGCCCTATTAAAATAACATGAAAGGCTCTATTGAAACCTATCAAAGCAAGGGAATTCAGGGGTAAGGTGCCATCCGCTGTTCATACCAAGGGATAGCGGAGCCTCATGCAATAAAATCTGTGTCAGAAGGAAGTGCAGACCTGTCATGGGCTTGGTTTGCACTTTTTCAGTCTTTCCTTTCCTAGTTCCTCTGATCCAGGGGACTTGTGGGTAAATCCATCCTTTCCTCACAGCCATATTTCTTTAGACTGTAGCTGCTGCTGCTTCTTTCTGTTTCGGTGACTATTACCAAGATGGAGCAGCGCGCAGCCTTTCCTGGGCTGTCAGGTTTGGAAATCCCAAACCTGGGATTTGGGAGTGATTGGCCCATGAGCCCTGGAGCTCACACAGACTCATGCTCCTGGTGAGCCAGGCAGCAGCTCTTTGCTGGAACAGTCACTCACTGCTTCTTGCTCTTTCCATACAGCTCTCCCTGCAAACTAAACTCCCTGCTAGGGATCGAGTTCTTTTAAGAAACCAGAAAATGGTTTTTCTGAAATGACAAAACCATTTGCACCCCCGCAATTCAGATAGTTAATTTCTCCGCATTCCTGATGGAACCCGAACCAAAAGCATTGGCAGCTCGGAGCGGACCTGGAGGGGATGCCTGGCATTCAGAAGAGCGTGGGAGAGAGTTTCTGACCTTGCTAACTGAAGGCAGCCTTTGTCAAAAACTGACTGGAAAATGCTGTGAGCTCTCAACCCTTTGCCCCGTCAGTTCTAACTTTTACATGTTACTTCAGTAATCTGGGAGCTGGTACTAATGTGAACGAGTCCAGGAATTAAAGCGATAGTGAGGGCCATAGGGTCTGTCAGCACCTCATAGACTTGATAAAGAATTGCCTTTCTGTGCACAGCAACCAGCTCAACATTCAATGAGCTTTTGTACACCATCAGGATCTGGAAGGTAAAGACGGGTGAAACTACGCACGATTACAGCTTTGCCCAGTAAGAAACCAAGCACCAGAACCTTTCTGCAGAGCCCAGACAACAGAGCTGCTGTGAAACGGCTGAGTCCTGGCAGAGGCAGACAAATAGCATGCTTAGCTGGATAGATACTCCAAATTCTTTCCCATGTGCTCTGCACACTGGGTTTACGTCTTGTCTTCCTTCGCCTGTGCAGCAGGAAAGAATAATTCTCTCCAGTGGAGATGATATTCTGTGTGTTAAACAGAAGGTCAGAATAGCTTGCTTTGTTTTGTTTTTTAACAGAGTCCTCTCTTGTTTGCTTGGCTGACTTCCCACAATAGGTGAAGTCCCCTCTCATGTTACCCCTTGTTTCTCCACATCATGTCACCCCCAAAAGAAGAATGCCATTGCAACATAACTACACAATGACACCCTTTGTTTTCAGACTTCGAGGCTGTTTTTGCAGACAGCACATATCTTCTTCTTATGTGACATCTCAATTACTGGAGGTTCACAAATATGGTAGCCCATCCTGTACAGTCCTCTGCTAATTTCTCTGTGGATGAACTGTCCTTTTGATCCACCCAGGATAGCACATCGGCCAGCCAAAGATCTTTTTCTGCCTTGTGTTCTTCTGCCATTAACTTTCCTGTCTAGTGCCCATAAACATGCATCACATGCTGAACTTCTTAAAAATGTGCCCTGCAGATCGAATCTTTCTTTTGATCAGATCTCTGACTGATGTTTGCGAAGTTCCAGTCTTCTCCAACACTTCTTCATTGGTTGCATGGGCTATCCACAGATCATAAAAACCTTAAAAAAAAAAAAAAAGTTAAGCCCAATCCAAAGCAAATCATGCGGCTTTTACACAGAAGAAAAAGCCATGAACCCCTGCAGAATTCTCCTGTGTCATAAAGCCACTGCTGCACCCTCATGTTTAAATTTCCAGACAATGGGAAATACAAACAATCAGATGACTTGGGGTGGAAGATCTTTAATTGGTTTCATTTTCTCTTCAGTCTGATCCGATTATTCCTCCCTGGCAGCTCTGCCAAGAAGCCCTATAACCATTTCTGATCTTTGCTGGCTTTGGGTGAAATTCACCCATGTGCCTTGGAACTTCAATGGCACCGGCCTCATGCTGGCCTTCAACACCAGATGAA
Source organism: Dermatemys mawii (assembly GCA_007922305.1). Classification (NCBI taxonomy): domain Eukaryota; kingdom Metazoa; phylum Chordata; order Testudines; family Dermatemydidae; genus Dermatemys; species Dermatemys mawii. Next base: position 518,292 of record ML677426.1, read on the forward strand.
TTTCGCTCCTGGCTGTGCAAAGCCTCATACGAGATGGTTGCCTTTCTAAATGGCAGGCCCAGAACATTGAAATTCCAGTGACGTGGGATGCAAAGAGAAGAGGGATCTTGCTTAGCCCAGACGCACACAGACTTTATCTGTGCCTGGCAGGTGCAATGTGAGGTGTTCTTCATCCTCACTTCACCTAAAACTTATCCGCTTATGAATTTAATATCCCCTTCCAGCAACAGATTGAGCCTGGCAATATACGTGGTAATCCCGAGTACACAGGCTCTAGTCAGTGTCAGAGAAGCATTGACATCAAGAGATTTGCTGGTGGCAAGGTGAAGGGGAAGGAGACTTGGCTACACAGCTGGAACTGAGCAGCAGGGATTGTTGCTGATGTTGAATGAATCCCCCGGGGCTTACTTGGGAACCCACCCAACCAAATATTTCTCTTTGTGAATTAAAGGCTTTTGTTGTGGTGGCTGGAGGCTGTAACAGGAAAGGGGGAAAGAAAAGCCCCAAACCCAACAACCCCATAACTGTCAACAGTGGAAAGATCTCAGGGACATATTCACATGCAACTCCAGGCAGAAGCCAAAGTTGGGGGTTGCCACTGGGAGGAATCTCCCCTCTCCTCTCCAGGTTATAAAGGGACAAGAGGGGATATTTACATGTGCAGGTATAGAACATTCACCCTGTAAAGCAGGGTGATTATGGCTGCCTAAGTGGGCCGATGACTGCATGATATGCCCTGCTATAGGTGCATGGGTATTTGCTGTGTCGAATTCCTCAAGTCAGTGTGAGCTGGGAGGGCTGCAGGCTGAGACCCTGGGAGTGTCTCTCCTGGCCTGAACTGTCTGGGATTGGGCGTGCTACGGGAGAAGCATGATCAATGCTGTGAGAGGGGAGTTTCTCAGTCAGCTGTGATTTGAGGTTATTTTGTGTGAGTAAGAGAGACTTAGGGGGAAAGAATATTGGCAAAGGACCAATGGACATGAGAGAGAGACCCCAGCAGAATAGTTTTACCTCCCAGTGGCCTGACGAATGGCCAATCACCCTGTCTTCTTCAAGCTCCACTTAGAAGAAGTGGATGATTGATTTTGCTTGGTTGTTAAAAGTGAACTGAAAACAAATCCCAAAGCACTTGAACAGAAGTGACCCAGAAGGAGACCCAGGTTCTCTCTAGCAGAGGTCTGGACGAAAGGCAGAGCCACTGATGTCCCAACAATATCAGTGTGACCAGGTTGGGTCCCATCTGTTCTCCTTGGGCTACGTTAGGGAAAGTGCTGGACTCTGACCTCTCCCACGTGCAGAACGAATTCCCAGGAACTGCTGCGCGAAATGGACACATTCAAATAATTTCACAGCCCTCTTCGAGGCAGGGAAGCAACAAGCCAGAGGATTCCATAATTTACTGGGGAAAAGTGTTTTAAAAGTATCAGAGCATGCCCTTATCCTGTCCAGTTACTGCTGCATAACTTCAGTGCCAGGCTGTTTGCCAACAGAGGGATGTATGGTTCCCTGACACTGGACCAGGGATTATACGTGCCCAGCAGGAAGAATAGAAAATAATTCCCCTGATTGTGCTAGAGCCCAGTTTTTCAGGAACCAGAAGGGCCAGCATTGTCTTTCTGTAGTTACGCTGGCTGATTGTATAGGGCATAAGTCACCATGGCATTCTGAAACACTTGTAACTGGAGCAGCACAGTTTGTGCTTTTCCCAGGCTGGATAGCCAGCATTTGAGCCTTTTGTCTGCTTTTCTGCCAACTCGTTGCTCACCCAGGAGAAGGCTGCGCTCCCTATCTGGATATATTTGGAGAGCTTGATGTGGGGAGGAGGATGGGGATCTCATTAAAAGCCAGTTAGGTGCTTTTTTTTTTTAATGACAGATCTAACCCCTGTGCTATTACCAGGCATTGTGAGAGACACATCAGAGCCCATTCGGAGAGAAAGAGGCTCTCGTTTTCCTTCTGTGAGTAGAGATTAGCTCTCTGGATGCTGCGTCCTGATTTGGAAGAGCAGTTTCAAAATTTCTGAATTGCTCTTTGCAAGATCAAGAGCTTTCAGGAGATTAGTTCTGGAGGGAAGGGACCCAGGAATCCAGAAACAAATCAGGCAGATGCCACAGTACAGAAAGTTAGCATGACAGGGAGAGTGCCACAAGCGGGGGAAGTTCACTACTGTGAGTGTCACCAACTCTAGTGATGTACGCACAAGCTTCATGAAATTTGGTGTTTTTTTATAAAGCCCCAGCTCCTGGAGTCAGGTGATTACCTGAGAATCTCAGCTTTTATTTAAAAAAGGAAAGGAAGCTTTTAGTCCTTGTGGGTATGGAGAAAAGCCAGAAAATGTGCCAGGACTCAGAAAGCAGAATGCAAATTAACAGAGCCCCACATAGATTCTTTTTAAAAATCTCAGCAATGAGGAAACCACTGACGATGAGATGCAGGAGCGGTTTGGGAGCTGGAGGGGACGGGGGAACCTGCATCCCACTGCAAGAGAGAGAGAAGTGAAGGCCTTTCCCAACTGAGGATTTGAGATGTATTATGAGTCAGTGCCCCTCTCTGTGCCAGCTCCTCCCTGAGATCCCAGTGCTGTTGGCTTTCACCACCCCACCAGCTTTCAGCAAGGTCTCATCTCCCACTTTCATCCTGGGCTTTATCTTTGAGCTCCTCCCCTAACAATCTTCATTCTCTCCTTGCCCTTTGCCTCTGACACACCATCACCCAGCTCCCTTTGCAGCTACTGCACTGCCCTTGTTATATTTAACCCACCCATGGGGAATTTTGCAAGCATTATGCTAATGTTCCACCTCCCATGAGACATTCATTTGCACAGTGCTAATGCTGGGGACCAGGCATGGTTCCATGCATGTATTATAATCTCCTTATTGATGGAGTCCTCCTGTTCTGTTCAGATTTTATTGGGGTCCTCCTGTTCTGTTCAGATTTTATTGGGGTGATTAGGCAGGGGTTATAACTAAACTCAGAGAAATTCAGACACGTGCCTCTTAGCTGAGGATGCTATGCTGGCGCCTCTCACGCTTGCAGAGAATGCACTGGAAATGAAAATATCTGGGAAACATTTTTGGACTGATTTTTATTTCCTTCATTACATTAGATAAATTAGGACTCAAATTAAATAGCAAAAAGCAATTATGTAAATGCAAGTCTCCAGCCATCTTGTGACTGAACTGCCCTCAAATATGTCCAGCTGAAGCTAAAGGTCTAATTAAACGCACTAGAAGCCAGGAAACCACACACCAACTCCCACCTCTACTCACCCGCTTGGGCTGGGGTCCTCAGCCCTTAGAGTACTTGGGGCCACTCTCCTTCTGCAGATGCTTGCAAGAAAGGTCCCTTTTTGGATCTGATAGACCATTTCAAATCCACATTGCACCAGGACTAGGTGGGTTGCTAGTGTGGTGTTCAGTAATCTTCCTCTTAATTTGAGAGACTTGAAAACAACAATGTTAGACTTGAGAAAGAGTCCTGTGGCACCTTAAAGACTAACTAAAGTTTTAGAGCATAAGCTTTTCGTGGGCTAATACCCACTTCGTCTGCATGCATCTGAAGTGGATATTAGCCCACGAAAGCTTATGCTCTAAAACTTTAGTTAGTCTTTAAGGTGCCACAGGACTCTGTCACTTCTGCTATTCCAGACTAACACGGCTACCCCTCTGATTCTTGGCAATGTTAGACTTGCAAGTCTAGGCTAGTGATCCAGTTGATTGCCTCTGCAGCAGAGTGGATGGCAGAGATACCACCAGGATATGATTGTGTGGGACATTGGTTCAGTGACCGCTCTGTGCTTAAGATGCTTACAAGAGATCTGCTTTGTTTTCTCCAGTTCCAACTGGCTGTACCTAATGAGAGCTTCAAGCACTCAGTCCAGAAAGCTCTACCCTTAATGGCACAGTCTTCAAATATCACACCTAGGGGATGCTTTGCACTGGGAAGCCATATCCTTTTATCTAAGCCAACAGGAGTTTCATGAAGACCTGTTCTATATTCAGGAATAGCTATGGTTCAGCAGTCAGTGCAGCTGTTCTGGAACTCAGACAAGGGACAATTGAAGTTCGCGTTGACCGAATGAATCAGGATTAAGTTGGTTAATGTAAACCCTTGGTTTACCCTACTCTATGCTCTCTCGGATTCTGCACTGAATTTCCTGCTTGCCTGCTCCCGCACCCAAATGAAGACCCACTGAAATCAGTGGGGTCTAGCTCAGTGCAGGATCGGGGCCTGAAGGGTCATCATCAGTGCAGTGTTGGGACGATGGCTACTCCCCAAGTGTAGACAAGGCCTCTGCAGGTAAGTCTACACAGAAACTAGAACACCAGTGGCTGGCCTGTGCCAGCTGACTTGGACATGTGGGGTTCAGGCCGAGGGGCTGTTTCATTGCAGTGTAGACGTCCGGTCCCAGTGAGGTGGGAGGGTCCCAGAGCTCAGGCTGCAGCCCAAGCCCAGATGTCTACACAGTAATGAAACGGCCCTGCAGCCCAAGCCCAGTGTGCCCAAGTCTGTTGGCACGGAACAGCCATGGGTTTTTCTTTACTGCTTAGACATGCCCTGCTTGTCTCAGACAAGAGCTGCCACTCTCTAGTCATGTTTGCTGGAATTTCCCTCCTTCTGTCTGATGCTAATGGCACAGATATAAATGTTTAAATAAATAGTGAAATCCAGAGAGTCCTTTTTATTAAAAAAAAAGAAAGAAAGAAAGCAATAATGGAATTTGTGTCTGGATTCTGCTGCTTTCTCCGTCAATCTCTACATACAAGGCAGCTCAATTTAAACAAACAGAATTGCTGGCGCTTTGCGCCTGCGGCAGACAGGAACCCTCTGGGATCCTGCCAGACAAGGAAGTTTGGAAAGAGCTAAATGGCAGTCTGCAGACAGCTCCTGAAGCTGTCAGCCTGTAAAAAGCCTTGGCCATTGCAATGGCAAGTGGCCAGAGCATCGCTACAAAGCCAGTGCGTAGTGTCAACAACAGAAGTGCTGCATTCTGGACTCTATTAAGTTAAAATGGAGTAAGAGAAATTAGTTGTTTTTCTTTGGGAGAGAAACTCTCCAGGGAATCAAGCTTGCGGAGTGGATCTTTGACAGGCCTAGATGGGGACTGTGTGGGAAGAATGACTGTTCTGAACCCCATGCAATGATTGGGCTTGTGGATCCTGCCAATTCCTGGGTAGAAAGTGTATGTTTCTTTGTGTGTGTGCATATGTGTACAGAATGTGGTCTTGTGTGTGCGCATGGGCACATGAGTGTGAATTTGGATAGGAAATCTGTGTTTCCCCTAATGAAACCAACATGATAAGAAAAGCAGGATTATTCCTGACCACTTGTTCTTCTATCTCCCAAACTACAGAATCCCCTACTGAGGATGGCCTCATTGCGATGGCTCTGTTCAACCACAGCTTACTACTACGCAGAGAAAAGAGGAGAGTGATGTCCCACAAAGAGTGCAAGATTGCACTGTCAGCTTCTCACTGGGTCAATTGTACAGGGCCAGGCATAGCACAGCTACAAATGGAGCTCGTCCATGACATCACTGTGACTGAATTTCACAAACCCCTCTGAGTATTAAACAGGAATTTGGGAAAATATTTGAAAACCTACCACTGAAGGTAACAACTTTTGGATTGTTCTGAAGGGCTGAAGTTTTATTGCTTCCAAGATAATAGGTCCTTCCAGCCACCACCATCAGATTACTTTTCAAACAGCACAAACATCGGTTCATAGATTCAAAGGACCATCTGGTCTGACTTCCTGCTGAGCACAGGCCAGAGAATTTCTCCCAGTGATTCCTCCGTCTACTCGCCTGTCTCCTCACTGGCTCTCATTGAGTGGGATTTTCCATCCTTTAGTGTCATCTTTAGTTGACAATCACAGCTTTGCTTGTTTTTAATTATGGTACATGCCATGTGACAGCTGGCTTGGCAGTGTTTAATCACAGTACACCTAGCAGCTTTGCTCATTGTGCAAGGAGAAAGACAATACAAAGCGAGTACAAGAGAGGAAGTGTCTAATTACAGAACACAGGGCATGGAAGCCAAGGGACAAGGCTTTTCTGACTCCATGTCACTGCACCTGTGTAATACCCACCCGCCATCACTGGGCCTATTGCAATGGAGAGGGCCAGTGTTGCCGAAGGGGCTGGGTGTAGGGTAACCAGATGTCCCGATTTTATAGGGACAGTCCCGATTTTTGGGTCTTTTTCTTATATAGGCTCCTATTACCCCCCATCCCATCCTCATTTTTCAGACTTGCTGTCTGGTCAGACTAGCTGAGTGTGTCAGATTTCTGGTTTCATAAAGGAGCTTGATGACTTCTTACAGCCATCTTAAATGAAGGGCAGTGGTTACACCCACCAGCTTCAGTGATGTTTCCCCCAGCTCACAACAGTCTGCACAGCGCTTAGTACAATGTGGCCCTGATCTCGGCTGAGGCTTCTAAGCACCACTATTGTACAAATAACAATTGAGTCCTGCTCCTCGAACACTGCAGCCTTGCTCCTTGCAGTCTAGTTTCCAGCCCTTTGCTTAGTTCATGGTGCTTCTTAACAGTCTCAGGAGATAGGGACTTCCATCACCTCCTTTCATTCTAGGGCACTTGCTGAAAAGTATAAGGGTGAACCCTGGCATCCCAGCCAATAGTCCTTTTGTCATTAAAACAGGGTCCAGTGTCCCAAGCTCTTTGAGAGCTAAAGCGGAACAGGAGGAGGCTGCAAGGTTTTCTTACCAGCTGCTGCACAGTGAGTGGCTCACTCACTGCTCTGCAAAGTGTTTTGGGTGTGAAATGCGAGAGCAATGTATGTTCTGTCTCCCTGTGTGTTTGTACTGGTAATCTGCAGGGACCAGAGTCATCTGTCTGCCTTAGGAATGTCTGACCCACCAGTTCCCATCAAGGGAACGTATGTGTAACACACACTGGCTATTTTCAACATTTGAAAAGCCTTATGGGCTGTCTGGCACAGAGCAGTTGTTTACTAGGGAAAACATCATCAGCTGTTGCCACTTGGGTTTTAGCAGCAAAGTTATAGCCTGACCTGATCACCAGCTGATTATAATACAGCTTCCTCCTCTGCCTTAACACAGTTATTGATCACTGAAAGCCACCCCCACACCCCATTGTGCTAAATGCTGTACACACACTTTGTAAAAGATAGGGCCTGACATGGAGATCTTATGAGCTAAATAGAAAAGACGGACAAAGGATGGGAGCAAGGGAGTATCATTAGCCCCTTTTACAGAGGGGTCACAGAGAGGATAGGCCTGGAATTCCAAGAGTTCAGCCCCCGCAATGGAGATATGATTTCCCAGAGAGCTTCACTTCCAGTTAGGTGCCAAAACCAATAGCCAGTGTTTTGAAAAAGCATGTTTGTCCCAAATGTTGCAGCTCTGCACTTTTGAAACCAGGCTCCAATCGCGGTGCTGAGGGCTTCATACTGCAGCCCTGAGGCCTTTGGAAAATGACTTGTATCAGGCCACGCAGGTCATCTGTGTCAGGGGCAAGAAGTGAACTTTCCTCTCCTGAGACCCAGGCCAGGGCTTGGTCTTCATGACCAACTGTCCCCTCCAGAGGCTGCATAGACAGGCTACAGAACAGCTGACACCACAGAGGCAGCCTCTAATTTATCTCCGTAAGGATGATGGTTTCCTCAGTGCTGCCTGTGCTTTGTTTGTTCCACCAGCATAAACTAGCCTGTTTTCCCTCTCTTGTGTCCTTGGCCCCTGAAGAAAACATTGCTTCAGTCTTAGGTTAATGGTTCTGGGCACTAGAGACAGGAGTGTCAGTAAATTAATGGGCTGGTCACTGCTTTTACACTCCAAGGGGAAGATTAAACAAGGTAAGATTTGCTTAGTGCTCAGAGACACTTCAGACCAGTCTAATAGCTTCTTCTTATCCCACACAGCCTCCCGGTGCTGCCTCTTAGTGACAATTACAGTCTCGTGGATGGAGTTAAAAATGATTCAGGGTCCAGAGGAAGCACTTTTGAGGTGTCTGATGAAAATCAATGAAGTTGACCCACAGCTCTGATTAAATTCATTGTGATTTTCCCGCAAGCTGTCTGGCTCGTGAATTATGATCAAAGATGGATCTTAAATCCGCAACTCGCTTTGCATTTGACTTAGGCCAGATTGTTGCTTTGCTGTTTTCCTTCCTTCCTAGCCAGGGAAGGGATGGAAGAGAGAATTTCCTCCAAAGCATATCACAGCTTCAGACATTCTTTTTTCCTTCTTCCGTAGGGCCATAGTCTCCTTCTATTTTTTGGTGCCAGTATCCCCTGGGTTGAGACTATGTCTCACATCACTCTCAGGCAACATCCCCTCTGGTCAGCTCAGAAGACATGAACTTGAAGATGGAGATGGGGTAAATTTGTCTATTAATATTTGTAAAAGGACTCAACTGAGATCAGGGCCCCATTGTTTTAGGTGCTGTACAGACACATGGTAAGAGATAGTCCTTGCTCCCCAAAAACTTACACTCTGAATAGATAAGACAGCCAAAAAGGATTATTATCCCCATTTTACAGAGGCAGGACTGAGTCACAGAAAGATTAAATAACTTGCCCAAGGTCACAGAGGAAGTCAATGGCAGAACTAGGTACTAAACCGTAAAATGCCTGTATCACCAAACCAGACATTTCTGACTTCAACTCTCTTTGCTTTGGGGTTTTTAATTGAATATTGGTGCTTGTGAAAGGTTGTTAATTAGCTCCTTTTGGAGTCTCTGCACACTCATGGACTTTCCTATTTCAACACTTTTTGCTTATTATTTCAAATTGAGCAGGGGAAAGCTGATGTAATTGTCATGCAGGCTTAAGAATTGTGATGTCAACAGATTTTGCAATTATAGAATGTTAACAGCACAAGTGGATCTAAATAGCCAACATGGGAGTCGACTTAGCAGTAACGAATTGCTTCTGTGGAAACCTTGCTTATGGAGTGAGTTTTTTTGCCATCAAAATGTGTTCATATAGGGCTCTCCCTATGCAGAGATTGGCAAAGCCTGTCTTGGGGGATAGGAAGGAAGCTGTGCCAGTGGAACTGAGCACAGCTGGGAAACATGCGACAGGAAATGCCACTAAAATGACTTTCATCTCTCGACTCAGCGCTAATCCATTGTTAATGACGGAGCCCTTCATTTCCACTATGCTCTACTGTTGCTTCTACCCAGAGGGAGTTGGGAAGAGAAGGGGACTGGAGGAGAGCAGAGCTCCTCATACTCTCCCTGACTTGGATAATTAGCAGGTGTTGTTGAAAAAATGGACAATTTTGGAGAAAAAAATATGGTGGTGGGGATTCTGATTTAAAAAGCCTGCTACTTCTCATGGAAAAAAAAAAAGACATTAAAAAATGTGACCACCTCTATTGGGTGAATTTTACAGCATATGCCTGGAAGGTAAGACAAGGGGTGGTGGTGAGTATGTTACCGGTTTCTCTCTGTGCCTGATCTGCAGAGGATGTGAAGTGTTAGAGCCCGAGCTTGGGGTGGGAGCGTGGCTCTTTAGCTATAGGGGCTCATGCTTTCACCTCTACAGATGCCTGGTGTGTTGGCCAGGACAGCAGCCATCACATTTGCAGACATGTATTTGGTGGACGCTAGGGACGAACCATGAGTGTCCTTTGCCAGGTGAAATCCTGCCCATCTATGGCCTTTTTGTCATAAGGCCAGGGGCACTGGGCCGAGCTGCTTTGTGCTTGGGCTATATGACATGAAGAAAGTGTCTCAGTGATCCGTTTCCCATAGCTGCCTGTCTAAGAACATGTTCACAAGCCCTGGGGTTCGGCCCTGGCTTGCCAATGCGAATTTTCAGGTATTTCCTATGTTTCAGGAGTCGATGCTTTGTCTTGGAAACACAGAAATGTCCTCTAACTCTGGGGCATCTACTAACTGCAGTTCTAATTAGAATTGAATAAGACAAACAGCCAGATGTAGTTTTGAGATGCACGTGTCACCACAGGGCCTGGGTCTCAGAATCTCTCTGTTTGGAGCCTGAGGATATCCCCAGGAATAGACACAATGCTGTTTCTGTTTCCTTTTTCTCAAGGTGCATCTCACGCACAAAACACATTAAGATTCAGACTCCAGGTCTAATAACTGATCCAGCAGTTTTGGAAGCTGAACTGTCAGACTGTATCTATATCTAAAGCAGGGCCTAGTGCTCTGAAGTCTGAATTCACTATACCCAATAGACAGGCTTAACTTTAAGCAATCATTTCAACACTGAGATTAGATGCTGCCCAGAAAATCAGCATTCTGTGGGTAGCTAGGTATTACCTCTCTCAGAGACACTGTAACAAAGAGAAACTCACTGTGTCTCCTGGCACAGCCCATGGTCTGATTTATAGGATTATAAATTGTCTTGTCAACTACAACAGGAACAAAGCACCTTATAAACTGCACGTAAGAGCTGCCTGCAAACTGATTCTCAGATGAAGCAGTTTTAATAAGCGGAGGTTATTTCTGGTTTGCTTTTGAAATAGAACCAGACTTTTCTGGAGGTTAATTCTTGGCTGTGCGAACAGTCTTGTATGTCACCTCAGTCTTGCACAGTTTATGTGCAACAATTTATGTTCAGTGGGAGTTGGGCACCTGAAATCCTTTGCAACCTTTTGTGAAGCTCAGCTGTATTATCATCAATGTGACAGTAGGACCTAGAGGCTCCGAGCAGGGGCCCAATGTGCTAGGTGCTGTACAAAACACACACTAAGAGACATCTATTTGGACTGTAAGCTCTTCAGAACAGGGGCTAAGACAGACAAAGGGTGGGACAGGAAATGACTTGTTCAAGGTCTCACAGATGATCAATGGCATAGTTGGGAACAGAATCAGATTTCCTAAGGACACTCGGGAGCCACTGAATCACGCTGCCTGAAGTCTGCTGATTTCACACAGCTTCTGAACAACTCTTAGATGGTAAGGACCCTTTGTCATTCCCCAAGAGTCAGCCAGATTCAGTAGGGGTGCCCTAGAGGTGAAAGGCTCTTTTTTCTATCCCCCACTCCCCAGAGCCAGCCAGTTTCCTGGATCAGGTCTTTTAACTGCACTCTGGGCTCATTCCCTTTAGCAGAGCATGAGGCAGGGTTGTTTTGTGCATCCACAGGAAAAAACAGGCAGTTTATTTCTCTGTGACTCATGTTTTTTAAACGTGCTTTGTTGTAGCTGTAGCAAAAGATGGTAGGAATACTGGGGAACCAATAATTAAGTAATAAACACAAAGAAAAAGTGTATACTGCTTGTGTTTATCCTTGCCTTTGGAAATGATGGGTCTTATGGAGATGGGAGAAAAGACAATACAGATAGCAGCAAATAATATACTGAGGGGAATGGCAGGCAAGTGGAGGGTAGACAGAGGGAGATGCTGTTATGCAGAGTGGGTAGAAGAAATTAGGGGGAAGATGAACTTGGGACTCTTAGTGACAAATAAGCTGGAGAGCACATGTTTGAGATGGGCTGGATATGTGGTAAGAACGGGAGAACAATCAGCAAAGATACAGTTGATACGTGCAAAGGGAAGGAGGGGAAACAAAGATCACACAAAGCCAAGATCTGTGGTGTCGCAGTCCAGTGATCTATCTACTAAACCATACTGCCTCTGCAACAGAGCAGCTGGACAAACCTGTGTCATTTCTGCATCATGGATATTTATATTAAAAGGCAGCAAACCAGCAGGACCGGACATGCCCCGGTGACAAAGCCAACGTCCGTCTTGTACATGCTGAGCACTGACTGTCAGAGAGAAATCCTTTAGGACTGGCTACCTGTGTGAATGCTGCTATTTACAGTATTCTCAAACTGGTTTAGGATCAGCAGAATTTCACCAATGGATTCACAGCCTGCAGGACTCACAGCATCCTTAGCCTCCCTCAAGGGCAGCATTTATGGATCAATAGCAGTGGGAAAAGCCAGTAACTCAGAGAAAGAGTTGTGTTTTCAATAAGAATTACATGTTTCTTACAGTTTGTGGTCAGGACTGTCTACCTCAATGGGATCTGATCATCCTCGCACTGTGAGCACCTAACCAGCTAATCACAAGCAGGCAAAAGAGCCAGGCTAACAATGAATCACGTGGCACAAGTGACAGCCTACAGACATGGATAGTGGGCAAATCCTGAAATAGAACCCCTACTCTACTGCACATTCTACTAGGCCATGGACATGAACTGTGGCCTCTTCTGCAAATCGAACCAGGAACCTTCTTTAAGTTGCTCAAAAATGTAATACATTTTTTTTCTCCTGAAGGAACAATTTTCATGCACTTCTGCACTCACTTGCTGCAACTGGGACTTGGAGTGGAAACAGCAACATTAAATGACCAAGGCTATTTAGAAGCTAATTGGAAGCAGGAATCACTGAGTATTTGATCTCAGTAGAGGCCAAGCACATACCGTACCAAAGAAGGGCTGATACGTGGCTGTGCTGTTCACTCAGTCCCACTCGCTAGGTAAGCTGGGAGGAAAAGGCGGCTCTTCTGGGTATTTTGGAACCTACTCATTGTTAGCTACAACCTCTGCTACTTCTATTTACACCTAGTCCAAAGAGACAAAACCAAATTTTAGTAATAGTGTCCAGCTACTCTGTGCAAGCCAGTGGAGGGCAATTCCCCTTTCATAGAGCTCATCCAGATGCTGGTGGATTTTCCATTTTTATTGGGTTGCTCACAGCAGCTAAATTAGGAACTGCAGGTTATGAGCCTTTGAAAGTGTGCTGAGTTCAATGGAGAAGCAGCTGACCCTAGTTAGCAGGGAGAGCTGCCCTCAAGGATGGACACAGAAAGACTTTGCTATAGTGTGGAAAAGGTTACATTAATTACCTCGACTGCTGGAGATAATTTAATACTGGCACACAAGACTGTTGTAACAGGCAGCGCAGCGTTTAATATGCTGTCTGGGCTGAGAGATGTAGACTGCGGGAAGCAAGTGATTACTAATGCAATGCTGCAATTTTCCTTCTCCCAGGTTACATAATCACAGCCGAAAGCAGACTTAACATTCTTTCCACAGATGCTTCCCTCTCTCATGGCTTTCAGCTCTGCTTGAGCTCTGTATTTCATTTGGTTTAGGAGCACACAGTAGCCACTGGAGAAACGAATCCAGTTCAGAGCAGGACTCTGCAAGGCACTGTACAAATACATAGGAAGTGTTTGTCCCAAAGATCTAGGAAGGCTGTCATCATAACATGCCTTTGCCATCTAAAGATATAAGCCTGTTCCTGGGTATCCTGAATTATTTCTGACTCCAGAGAAAATAAATATATCAAGGTCTAGATTCTGTTTCAGAAACTTTAGGAGACATTCTCTGGCTTGTGGGTTACCCAGGAGGTCAGGCAAGAAGATCACAGTGGTCCTTGCTGGCCTGGAATGCTACGAATCCCTTACGTTGAATAGAACCTTCCTCCAGAACCACTTGCGGCGTGAGTGACAGTAGACCCCATGTTGTAAGGGTATCCTAATCTGGACTGGAATTCTGACCTATTGGAGTCAAGGCAGGTTTTGCCACAGACTTCAACAGAGCCAGGATTTCACTCTGATTCCTAGTTAGTAGTTTTTAGGAGCTAAACCAATGATATGGGATGAACAGGGAAAGAAACAGGAAACATGGCAGTATACTCATTGCAATAACTGGCCATGATTCACTGCTCCTTGGCTCCAGCTTTACGCTGGTGTAACTCTGATGAAATCAATGGTGTTACAGTGGCATGAAGCTGGAGAAGTGGGCCGGCTATTTCTACCCCGAGAGGAGAAAGGTCAGTTGCTCTGTTCATTAAGCTCTTCTTGGCCGTGGGTTTTTGTTTGATTCTCAGCTGCTTTGTAGCTCTGGCAAAGCCTTCTTCTGTGCCTGGCGGAGGCACCTCGGAGCAGTTGCATATGTATTATGCACTTCTGAATCCTTCGCTGGGGAATCAGAACATATTAACTACAAATCTGTGCTGCACAATGTTTGTTCGCTTTAATAAACGATGCCAGTGAATAAATAGATGCCACACTACATCCTACTATGACCAGAACTTGTCAGGACTGTGTAATATTAATGATAACCTGCCTCAGACCCCCTAAGGAAGAGCTGGCAAATGGCTGCTGCAGCCAATTGTGACTCTCCTAGCTCTTGTTTTATTTTTCATTTGATCAATGCCCAATAAATCTGTAATCTCCTGAACCTGTACATCTGTGTTTAATGTATCCAGGGAGTGCTCTAACTGGGTGTGGAGCTAGTTGATCCCATGGTGGCAGACATGGTAACCTGCCTTTCCAATGCCACGCTGGTGGCAAATAGCATTTCTGTTCTTACAGCTTCTCGGCACCATTATAACCAGGCCCTGATTCAGTAAAGTGCTTGAATCCCAGCCACTGCTATGGGACAAAGGCATGTGCTGTCTTTAACAGGGATGCTTTCCTGAATCAGGGCCAACATTCCAAAGGTACAGCAGGTGGGGCTGCTATAAAGTTAGGCTGGTGATTTCATTGTACGCTGTAATTCTCAGGGGAGTTTTTATTGCTTTGACAGTGCTGGACATATACCTGGTGCTGCCCAACATGTGAACTGTGAGCTAGTCCCTTCCTGGCCAAGCCCCAATGGAGCTAAGAGTCTAATGGCGGCATGAATACAAAATGGGAGAAGACACATAAGGCTGCTTGGCTGTGCTAGGTTTCAGTTTCCTGTTCATTATTGTTCCACAGGAAAGGAACATTCTCAAGATGCAAATCTGGCCAGGAGGCTGAATAGCCCAGTGGGCATTAGAGATGTCCTGGAAAGGAAGATGTGAAATAAAAGGGGGAAAACATTTCAAGTGCTATATAGACCTCGGGCTGTCCCCTCTGCACTAAAGGGGATTTCATTCCTGCAGCACACTCCAAAGAGTCGCCCTTTAAAAGAAAAGCCCTGCAAAGAACTTAAATTAAATAATCCTCTAAACAGAGCTCATCCTGTGCGTCAGTGTAAGGAAGACCAAAGTCTTCCTATTTCACTGCTGGTTATGGATGATACTTATGAGGTTTAATGCATCTTGATGATGATTAGCCACCCCATCTCCATTTCAAGGCTCTTTCCCTCCATCAGGTTTGGTGCTAATGAAATGATCACCCTCCATAGATAATCAGCAGGGTTTGAAGCCTGGCCCTTCAAGGTTGGTGCTGAGAACTGTACTGCGTATAGGAGCAGCCACCTCAATTAGTGGTAGTAGTAGGCTTTTCACCTCTTTGTGGACCAACCTCTAGAAAGGACCAAGACACACATGCTGCTAGTGTGGGTAACACAAAGACACTGGGCTGGTTAGCACAGTGTGAAGGAAGGAAGGAAGAAGACAGATCGATAGATTGATCGATCTGCTTTCTCTGGTTAATGCTCCATCAATCTTGACCAAAATTATCTCAGCCTTAGATGATGGATGAATCAAACCATTTTATCGGCAACTAATTTACTCCCTTCCATCTCTTAATCTGAAATAATACTTGTTCTGGATAAAATGGATTAACTAGCCATAGTTTCAGATGAACAGAAGATAAACAGCTGCTCAAAGGAGTGAGATTTACTGCGTATGGTTAACAATACAATTTACTCTCCTGGTGGACTATTTTCTGCAATAGGGCATTGCCTGCATGGAAAAAAAGATTTTATTATTTTATGGATTTCAAAGGTGATCTATGTGTTTGCTTTGTTATGGTAAACTTGGTTTAATAAAATGACAATTGTTCTTATTGCTTTAAATTAATTACAGTCATTTTTGTTGCCCTTCTGTATCTTTGCTGCATTTCCATGGGTCTCCATGGCAACCTATCTTACCAAGTGAACATGTACAATCAGCATTTCCTTGAGTCTTCTGAAACATTTACATTCAAGTCACTTGTTGCCCTGTTCTTCCAACAAAAGAGCTCAGAATGGCCACAGTGGCCCAGCGCTCACTAGGATGAAGGTGAAACTCCACCTGAATCTGGAGACAGAGTGAATGGGAGGCAGGATGGTCTTGCAGTTAAGGCAGAGGTTGGCGAAGGCCTGAGTGCTAATCCTGACTTGCCACATGAGCTTGAGTGAGTCACGTCTCTTCTCTGTGCCTCGGTTTCCCCATATCTGTACAACAGGGGTAACAACGTCATTCTTCCATACTGAGGTGGGGGTTGGGCGCCTTAGTTCATTCATGTTTTCAGAGTGCTTTGAGATCCTCCAATGAAAGGGGAAAAAACAGTTCAGGCTCCATTCTTTTGTTATGGGTTTGATTGTCTGATACTGACTGCCCTCAGTCTGCCTTGCCAAAGGCAATGGAAGGCAAGGTTCTCAGCACCTGGGCAATCCAAGCTCTAAAAAGAGGAGAGGTCACCAGTGACATCCTCCTCCAAAGCCCTTCACTCACAGGGGCCTTGCAGAGTTTCACTGAAGGCAATGGACCTACCATGTTTCACACCAGGTGTGGGCTGGCCTGTTGTTTGCATTGTGCTATCCGTTCTCCCTGGAGAGAATTGATGCAGGCAGCAATTAATATTGCACGCTCCTCAGAGGAAAAATCAAAGATCTGGCCAAGCAAGGTCGTAATTCAGACAGAAATGGAGCAGGTTGCTGGGTGTGTTTGTTCCTTGAATTGCAGAGTCTCTTTGTCCAAGCCCACCTCTGAGTTGCCATTGGTTTGCTCAGTGCAGAATGCTGAAGAAATATATCTATTGCCGCTGTTCATCCCGTCCTCATGGGATTCTTCTGTGTTTGATATAAGGCTGTGCAGCTCAGCCCCACTCAAATAAGACCTGACCCGCATCTGACCCCTAAACCCAGCCTTTCCACGTAGGCATGGAGAAGTTCAGATACCAGAGACTCTCCCACCTGGTTCTGGCAGCTGTGTCTGCACTTCTTGGCTCCAGTCAGAGCAGAGGTGGAAATGCTGCCATCCAGCCCGACCGGAAGCACCAATTGATACCAGCTAATATACTATTAATATTGTACTGCTGCAGTTAATTGAGACTCATGTCTCTCATTTGACTAATACCCAAGAAACCTGCTATCTCCTGAACCTACAGATCTGTGTTTACTGCATTGAAGGAGAGAGCTACTTACACTAGGAGCTAGGTGGACCCCCTGCAAGTGACTTTGAATCCTGCATTTTCGTCATCATGCGGTGATGAGTTGCACTGCGGGAGGATTCCAACTCGTTCAGGGGCACGCTGAGCGTTTATTTGTGTATCCCTCATTTCTCATTCGAGAAACAGTTTGCCTGAGACTAAGGCAACGGGCGAGGGCAATGGGACAGACACAGAGTGCATAGTGCAAAATGGGTGTGTTGCCATAAGCAGATGAGCTATAAGGAGCAGTCATCCAGTACAGCTCCTGGTATCGGGTCTGGCAGCTTTGTGGGCCATGGGAAATCCTTCGGCTTGTGTGATACCCAGCGAGGAATCAGACTATAACTCAGCTCTCAGCATTTCTGTATTCCATTCTCCAGGCAGCTTGGAGTTTTATTCTAGTGGCTCCCAGACCTGACATTCTAGTTCTGGCTTCCAGCGATGTCACACTTACCCTGAGAGAAGCAGCAAGCAAATGAGAAAGAATTTCCTGCTGTAAGCAGAGGCGCACACAATACTGGGAGGTGGGGACAGACATAGCAGGCCCTGAGATGTAGATTACTATACGTTGGGAAAGGCGTGCCAGGCAGGGCTCCCTGTGGCTGGGACAGGCCGATCATACACTGCAATACCTATCACTGGTGTGAGTATGTGGGCCAAGTAGCACCATGCATGCGGGATTACTCTATGACTGAGACAAACATCATGGCCAGCCAGGTAGCAGCAGTTGATTTGTCATGTACTGCGATGCAGAAAGCCTGCAGCTGGGATGGGTAGGAAGCCAGGCACACCTTGCAACATACACCGCTTGGCTTATGAAAGCTTGAAAATAAGGGCTAATAACTCTTAGTCCCAAGGAAGCCTTGTGGCCCGTGTTGTACAGGAGGTCAGACTAGATGATCATAACGGGGGCCTTCTGACCTTAGAATCTACGAATGTATGTCTGGATACCAGGCTTATCCCTCCCCTCCCCTGCAGGGAGACCAGTTCCCTCACCTCCCTTCCAGCTCATCTTGTAGGACCGAGTGCAAAACACAGGCTGGCAAAGCTAACTCTGAGCCTTCCTTCAAGTACCAGCAGATGTCACTCTCTAACCAAACTGCGCTCACAGCTCCAGCAGCTAATCTCTCAGTGAGAGGCAGCTTGCCCCTGTCTCAGTGGGTGCTCAGACCTCAACCCACTGGAACAGACAAGTGATGGGTGTCCTGGTTGAGAATAGGACGTGGATACTGAGTAATGAGAGAGATGGTAACATGCTAAGGCTGGTCTGGGGAGCCCCAGAGATCAAAGTCCTGTGGTGACAATGGAACCAGCAAAGGATCTCTGATGAAGCCACGGATACAGGACAGGGCATGTTTGCAGATGCTGGACCAGGAAATGCAGTGTCCAGACCCACAGATGAGAAACCCACCCTGCCCTTTCCCCCAGCTCCCCAGGAGAACTGTGTTCTGTTCCCAGCTCTTCTGCATACTCCCTGTGTGACCCTGGGAAAATCCCTCAGGGCCAGTTTTCAAAAGTGTCGGAAGCTGGTGGGTGCTGGACGAGCTGGTCCCAATTTTGGAAATCTAGCTCTTACTCTCTCTGCACTTCAGTTCCCCATCTGTAAAAAGGACACAATTGACCCTCCTTTATCCCACTCCGCCTGCCTTGTCTGTGTCGATTATAAGATCTTCAAGGTAGGGAATTGTTTCTTAGCATGTGTTTGCCCAGCACCTCACACAACGGAGCCCACACCTGGGCTGGAGCATCTAGATGTGTTGGTAAAACAAACAGGAAGAATTTGGTAGCTACCCTGGGGAGAGGGAGAATGGAGAGAGGGCACTAGAGGGCTGTAAGAGACAGAACGTGATTGTTGTTGCTCGTGGCTGAGACTCGTGGGCATGACAGGATTTGTGCTCATAAGCATGACCGCGAGCAGTGATGGCAAAGACTCTGTGAGCCGAGTGGGCTGCGAGGTTTGTCTGTCATGCATAATTTACAGAAAGGCTGCAGCAATGCAACCAGCTCAGTTGGCTTTGAAAAGTTAATAAAAGAGGAAAGAAATGGTGGTGTTATTTTGGACTCTTCTCTAATGCTTTGGGAAGGAGCCTTATAAAGATGGACCTTAAATTAATAAACTGGAAAGAAATGAACAGAATAAACTGTTATTTTCTGCATCTGCCTTATTGAATTTCTCTGCTCTAATTCAGCACTGGCGAGGGCAGCAGAGGAAGCTGTAGCATAAGCTGCAGCAAAGGGGAGGAAGGCTGCTCTTCTGATTCGGGTGCTAGCCTGAAAATTCAGAGACATGAATTCTTTTCCCTTCTCTGCCACATACTTCCTGGGTGATCTTGGGCAAATCACTTAGTTCCTTACCTGGCCCCATTAACATAATAGCTGAGCCTCTCACCCCCTTTAACATATTTAGCCTCACAACACTCCTGTGAGCCAGAGCAATGCTTTATCCCCATTGTACAGACGGGGAACCAAGGCACAGAGAAATTAAGATAGACAGGGCTCAGGACGTCAAGGTGTCATCTGTTCCAAATCATCTAAGTCTCCACCTCAGTGTGATTTTGACTCCTCTTAAGCTCATGGCATAGGGGTTTGCAAGGTGGGTGGGTAGGAACTGTGACCTTATGGCCAGATGGCATTCTGGAGTGTTGACTTGCTAGCATAATTAAACTGAGTGATCAGACCTCATTTGTTTCTATACTGAATACACCGGGTTTCTCAGATCAGTAACTCCATTAGCTGGGGGGATATTTTTTGCTTCCCTTCCTGATTATATGGTTCCTCTTCACACTACCCAGAACCTTGGCTATTGCGGGAAACTAAATGAAAACACAGGACAGCAAATCAAGGAGCAATTGCTGTGGTGGCTTGCGATGAGCTCTTTGCAGCAGAGCATATATTTTCCTAATGATTAGCAAGTGCTTGCATTTTTCTGTAACGTTCCTAATTCCATTAGCCCTGGCACTGGTAATTATCTTTGCCTTCTCCAGAAAGTCCCCTACATCAGGTACAGTGACACCTCCTTTCACTAGCTGGGCTTCCCAAGCTCCCATTCTATATGGAATGCTTTATATACTAGCAAATGGGCTTTCCCTTGGATGGCTGCCCTCTATGGACTTTATAGGTACTCTGGTCCCAGGCCACAAGCACCCTGAGGATAAGGACCA
The DNA here is from genome assembly GCA_007922305.1 of Dermatemys mawii. Lineage (NCBI taxonomy): Eukaryota > Metazoa > Chordata > Testudines > Dermatemydidae > Dermatemys > Dermatemys mawii. Next base: position 538,485 of record ML677426.1, read on the forward strand.
AGACCTTGAACTTGACTTGAAATTCTAGGGGAAGTCAGTGTAGAGTATAGAGGACAGGTTTAATGCATGTGCGGTAGCCTGTGCACGGGGACTAAGCCTTTCATTGTCCAGCTCATCTCCTGAGCTCCTTGTGCTCAGAAAAGGCACAGGTCGGCAATGCCCATTCTATGGTGACCCCTCCCTGCTATTGGTTATTGCACTGACTGTTTAAAGACTGCAAGCTTTGGAGATGGCTATGATATAAGCTGCAAGAAATCAAATAAACAAGCAAAATAAATAAACCAACATCCCAGCCTGGTCACTCTCCCATCTGACTTGCCAATGGACTAGAGCTTAGCTGCTTTCCATAAAGGTTTTGAAAGGCTCTTGCTACAAGTAAAGCTACTGCAAATGAATAGCTTTGGGAGCAAGGTCACACAGGCAGAAGGTGGGTTTTTTGGGTCATTTGAAAGCAGGGCTGCAGAGTCAGTTGATATGTGCATGTGTCGCTGGGGGAGCAGAGCCCAAAAATCAGTGCCGTTTTCAGGCCTCCCTGGGTAGGGAAGATGGAATTAGTCTAAAAGATATTTGCTTTTTTGTTTTTTTTTAAATCCTTTGGCAGACCTGGCAGAGGGCTGAGAATTCCTTCTCGGTGGGAGGTATCTTGGCTCTGTCCTGACTCTAACAATGCATACAAACAAATTGGCACTCTCGGTTTGTCTTTTGACTCTGCTTATCTCTGAAGATATTCATCGTTGCCTGGGAAACTGACTCATCAAAGAACTCAGTTGCTCTTTCAGGGACTTACAAGAGTGAATATTATCTCTTAAAGGGAGTTTCATAGTAGTGCAAGGTGCTGGAGCTGGGATTCCTGTGTGTATCTACAGGCTTTCCTCCATATGCATATCATCCCGCTGCAGGGTGCACCACTCCCAACCTGCAGTGACCACCTCTGAGTCGTCATGATCCATTTAAGATCTCATTGTAGGACAACAGCAAGACTCCTATTGGCTTCAGTGGGAAAAGATCAAGCACTTAGTTCTTGGCTTCTTAGAGTGTCAACAGCACAAGACAACCGCTAACTGAAAAAAGTCAGGAGGAAACTTCCAGGCAGGTTATTCTACCATTGCAGGGTTTCTTACACCTTCCTTTGAAGCCGTTGGTCACTGTCAAAGTCAGAAGACATGACTAGCTGGGCCATGGGTTTGATGTAGTCTGGCAATGCCTATATTCCTAGCTGCATAACTGAGGATGCACGCACTCTTTGTAACATGAATGTGTCTAGTTCTGGCTTATCAAGGCTTTTTTTTTTTTTTCTTCTTTTTTTTTTTTTAATGAATAAAGAGCCACCCACTGGAAACTGAATCCTCTTTGCAAAGCTCAGGCTGGAAATTGTTTTGTTGCTGCAAAAGCAGGTTATTTTTAAAGCGACCGAAATACCGTAGGATTTCAGCCTCAAATGCTCTGCAACTTGTGCCTTAGTAAAATTCACAAGACATAAATCATTTACACTAACATCCTGATAGGCTGCTTGCCTCGCTACATTTAGAAAAAGAAAAATCTTCCAGAGAATGTGAAGACAGCAGATTCCCTGCAAAGAAGTCAACTGTTTCTGGCACCATTATAATTTAAAAACAAATGGATACAACATAATTGCAAATGTCTGGATTGTTTCCCCTTGACAAGAATCATCTAAAAGGCCTGCCTGGCTGGGCTTGGCATAATAGGATGGGATGTTTCTTTTGCCAAGTTGCTCCTGCAAATATTCCGAGTGTTATTTTGCATCATAAGTCTTCTGCTTTTTTATTGCTGAGTATAAATCTCACAGGGTGCTTTTATGATTCTGTCACCAGACCTTTGAAATCTAGATTTTATCACTATTGGAGAGGGGTTGGAGGCATCCCAAGAGTTTGGCACTGACAGAGGTACAGGCAGCATGAACTGCAGGCACCCTGTGTCCAGATTCCCTATGGAGTTTCATGGGCCTTTGGAATAGATGCTCCATTGGAGAAAAATTGGTTTCTTGCCCATGGAATTTGAATGGACAAAGAGCAATTGCCAATGTTCATTTCCTGTTGGAAATGCTGATGTCTCCTCTTCTTTCCTTCATGACACTCGGATTAAGTGAGCAAGCTGTGCTGGTGCCATTCACAGGGTCAGTATTTTTAAAATGAGTCTGTCTACAGGGGGAAATTTAACCAGTTTGAAAACTGGTGCAGCTAAATCAATTGTAAAATCAATTTTAGAAGGTTGGGAGGTTACTAGATCATGGACTGTAGGGAAAAACCTATCTGATATCGGGGGGCAGGGTGTGTGTGTGTCTTTACTCTGTGTCAAAAATGTGCATCTTATTTCCAGACAGAATGTTTCTAGAGCTTCACCTTGGATTTTCCTCTCATGGATCAAGGAATGAACCCCAGGAATGGCTTGCCTAGGGATGTGGCAAATTCTCTAGCACCTGGCATCTTTCAATCACAACAGGATGTTTTTCTAGAAGATACTTTGTTAGTTCAGCCACAACGTATTGGACTCAGTGCCTGGCCTGTGCTACGCAGGAGGTCCTAAATTATTATTATGGACCTTAAACTCTAGGAAGACCCAAAGTGTAGGAAGCTTATGGTGACCTGACTGCTTGTTACTGAACTAGTTTCAAGACCAAACACATTTCCCCAGTGCAGAGGGGCCCTGTAAAAAGTGGAGAAGGTGATGCCCACTGTCAGTTGGGCCCTGTTCAGAGGACGGCAGAAGGATGACTGTGTCACTTCAGCTCCCATTAAGGGAGGTGAATTGGAGCTGGGTAGATCACCTGGCCCTGATTGGGGAAGCCTGAACAGCTGCTGCTGGGTGGATAAGAGGCCCAGGGGAAGGAAGCCAGGGCCTGGAAAGAGGGAAGCTGCAGTAGAAGAAAGGCAGTGAGGGGAAGCAGACAGAGGTAATTTGCCTCCCCTCTCCTCTGCCAGTGGACTGCAAGAAGGGGACTACTTGTATAGTGGAAAGGTGGTCGGAGCACAGTCTGTCAATAAAAGCACCACGTGGGCACTGCACCAAGGTCTCTGTGTCTTTCTCAGCCCTGCAGGGGCAGGAGCCAAGGGAAGTGCTACAGAGACAGTATTACACTGACAAAGGCAGCAAAGGCTTCATCCAAAGTAGGTGGAAGAGGAAATGTCAGATAACAGATGTCTGGATATCACAGATCTTGGGTGGGTTGTCTGCTCATCCGGGTCCATCCTTTGGAACCTTTGACCTGCACTCCCATTCCTATTTTTCTCTCTTTACATTTTGGTTCCAAGTAATCAGTTGTTGCCTGGTCCTGTGTACTGTCTGTTGTCTCAGGGAGAGGGTCTTCAGTTCCTCGTGTGCACCGCTCACTATTCCAGGATGTCAAATAAGCCAGTGACTTTCATTCCCTGACTCCTTCCCGGACAGGTGGGTGTTGCCGGACATTCTCTGCTCACTGTCCCCCTCTGGATGCCTTGTTCTGACCATTTTGCCTGCAACCCCATCCCGTTTTTTTTCATTTTTTTCCAACTGTACTTAGTTGCTGTCTGGGTTTCTGCATCCCTCCTTTCAGCTAAAGAGGGTGAGCCTTTCATTTAACCCACAACTCAGGTAGAATTCTGTGCTGATGAAAGGTACCAGCCTATTTCAAGAAGAAGGGGGGAAAATAATCAGAAAACCAATATGGAAATGCCTTGAAGTAAGTGCCTTTAAGATGTAAACTGAAAAGAAGCTGTTTAATGATGCATGTATTCTTGCTGCTTGAGACATATCTCCTTATAGGGATCTTCAGAGCAACTCACTTCTTTTAAAGCACTTCACAGTGACACTGATGACATGTCTGGCCCAATCACTATCCTTTGGGGAGATTCCATTTTCAGTCCCACAGTCCATCTCTCTCATTCTTGCTCTCTTTCCCTCACTGTCAACATTTCAGCTGTTGGACCCTCTCCGCTAATGCACACTTAGATGCTTTCTGGTGATGTCATTCATCATTCATAACAATTTGCCCACAGTAACAGGCTTGTTAATTTGATTATGCAAATTTTCTGTGAGTTACCAGAGCTATTGAAACAGTAAAATGCATCAGAATTTAATTCAAAAATATTCTCATCATAAGATTCATTTGCTTGCAACTTTCTCCTTGATCTGAAAAACTTTGGAAGCTGTTTCCTCAGCTTTACCAGACACTGTTCACTTCCAGCTGGTGAGTGACCAGGAGAAGGAAACCTTTCAGTTTAAGAGCCTTATTGTTTATTAATGGATGTAACGAAATGTATCTCACTGAAAAGAAAGTGGCATAAAGTCTGAGAGTATGTTCATGAGGCCCACTTACTTGTCTAAATAATGCACTCAAATTAATAAAGGAATTGATATAAACAATGGCTAATGTCTGGAAATTGCACTTGGGGCGATAACTAAGACATAACAGTTGTTGCTAATAACTATAAATCTTAATCCTGCTTTTGTTATAATATAGATGAAAATAACTAGCCCAGACATTTTTGATAGGCAGCCTCTGTGCAAGTGTGCTATGAAGGCATATCAAGTGCCCTGTACTAGAACTACGGTGATAATAAACCTTCTGCTTTCAGGATCCTGTTGTATGGTCCAGCTGGTCTGGCTGCCTCCTTGCTGTGTAGCCCAGACTGTGTTAGGCTTGCACTATTTTATTGCATTATGCATTATGATGTAGGAGGTCAGATGATTACAATGGTCCCTTCTAGCCTTACAACCTATGCATCTATTGAATGGCAACCCCAAAATCAAGCAAATGATGAAACAGAAGCTAAGGGATGAACACAGTGAACGTGGGAGCAAAGGGTTAACGCCGAAGGAGGAATTAAGGTTGCAAATCACCTTACAAGTAGGAGCTGTGGAGGGCTCTGCTCTGGGCTTAGGAGCACTGGGCGTGGTTCCAGGAATTTGCTTAGCTCAGAAATGCTATGCAATTCACATAGCCTGTCTTTTCTGCACCATCTCCTCGGAAGGCAATTTCCTGCATCAAGCCTGAAAGACAATCACAGCATCTCTCTCTCTGTGATTCTGAGCATCGGAGAGGGAATTAAGCTTTAGAAATGGATGAGCCTTGGGAGTTGAGGCACCCAAGGGCTCAGGAAAAGAGGAAGAAATATATTCTGCAGCAAAAGATAAGACAAGGCGGTAATCGCACAGCAGACTGAGGTACAGGGGGCAGGCCTCAGCACCCAGAGCCTTGCTGACATACCTTGGGGGGCAACGAAAAGTCACCGAGCACTCCTAGGCATTCAGAGCTCTGCTGCTGCCTGACTCTGCTGTGGGTCCCATGGGGGGTTTCCAAATTGCTTTTAAGATCCTGGGATAAAACGGGGCTATGGAAGGACAAAGCGTGGTTGCAAAGGGCCCAGCCGACCTGCATGGGCAAGGAAGGAAGCCCATGCTGGGAAGGGAAGGAGAGTTGCATGCAAGAGAGAGACAGTTGCTTCTGTGAGGTGGGTTCTGAGCATCATGATTCCCCCGGGTTTTGAGCCATTCGTAGGGAGACAGCTCCAAGGACTGGAGGAAGCTGGACCTGTCCACCCCTCCCCAGGGATGGAAATTCTGTAGCGACTTGGCCCTCTGGGCGTGAGGCCAATTCACATTTATCTGGCCTTCACTGAGCCAGGGCAGGCCTGAGACATGTCACATTGTCCCCATGGCAGCTGCAGGTCATCAGCCAGTAGTGGACCCTTTTCTCCAGTATCTCCAAGAGGCTGCATTGGTGTAACTGCTGGGGATAGATAGGCCTGGACATGGTTTGTGCTGGTTTTCAAAGCCCTAGTGCTAATGGCAGCTATTTAAAAGCCTCCAGTGATGGGATTGGACAATTACCTGTATGGCCAGAATCCCTCCCCTACCCTTTTCTGGTTTGGATAGAATGTTAGAGGACTAGAAGAGAAGGTCTTTGCACTGAGGCAATTGTAGGCCACACTTGACATCTGTCTGTCTGTCCATCAATTCTTATCATGGAGAACATAACCAGTGATGACAAGAAGCAAGGGGTGGGATATAGTTACATCTAATAAAGCTCATGTGATTTGTTTTGCTCTGCTGTTTATTTAAGAGCATTTCCACAAGGGTAACCCCAAAAGAGCGCAGGAAAGAGATGAAAGTTCTGGTTGATAAAAGGAAGGGTCCAGCCAAGCACACCAGGTTACGGAGGTAATTTCTAGCAAGGGCTTATGTAGCATTAACTTGTTTTACTCTGACAACCTGATTAATCCATTTGATTGTGACAGTGTGCTGAGCGCTGCAATGCTGCCTCATGGGGGAAGCTGTCACCAAAAATACTTTATCGTTTTCCTATTTTCCATCTACAAATCAGCAGCAGGAAAAAAAACATCCCAAGAACAGCTCAGCAACATGAGAAGTGGTGCTAATTTAAACGCATTCCAGTGGAATTAGCATTCAGTGTTGTCATGCTATTAGGAGGTATTGCAGTCAGAGAAAGAAACAATCAGGCTGTGCTCTTTGTCAGTAATTATGCATCTTCCTTCAAGAAGCCCAGCTCTGAACCTGTGTAAAGTTCACTACAGCATCTAATGGTGGTTGGATCAGGCACTCTTTGGGCTGCCTGCACTTCTTCCCTGCTGGCTTGCAATGAATGGCACCTCTGCTATTAGCTGATCATTGCTGGCAGCCCTATTAGGATTTGCCTCAGTAGTCTGCAGATAATAGAGGAAAGTAAAAGTTCGTGTTTTATGATGTTGGACCCAGCAGAATCTGTGTTAAAGGAGCTGATCCCATTTGTAAGATAGTTTCCATTGGGGTTCAGAACCACATTCCACTCCACTGAAATCAATGAGAGGATAACAGCAGGGCCCATCTGATGGTTGGGAGCACAGTGGGGGGAGCATTAAGGGGTTAGAAGGGACCTCAACAGGTCATCCAGTCCAGCTCCCCCAACCCCCTTGCATTCAGTGGCAAGATTAAGCATACCTAGGCCATGGGGAAGTTTGTTTTCCTTTTCATTGGAACAATATATTTAAAACTTTAAAAATAATATTTTGGTCTCCATTAAAATCCACTCCCTAAAATCATAGAAACCTGTCAACATGAATCTATTCAACAAAACCTTGAACCTGTCAGGGACTCACTCATCGCGGGACCATGGGATGTGGGGTGGGGAGGAGATGGCCAAAATGAGAATGCTACTGGGACTGTTTATAATGAGCTATAAAGTGATCTTGAAAACAGGAGTACTAAGGGAAGGGGAGTCAGTCATATGGGAGGACATGAAAAATGACTGCAACCAGCCTTTTCTTGTATCACATTTGTATCTAATTGCATCTATGTTGCTTTCTCTTGCCCAGATTTGGAGCTGCTCTGTAATAAATGATGAATATGATACATCCTGTCTGTCTATTTGCTGTGAGGATGCATCCACCCCAGCAGGGAAAAGGAACTTCATCTAGGGATACATTCCAGAAGAATACATTTCAAAGCTTTACTGGTCTAGAACGGGAGCGAACCCCTACATTATCCTTCACCCGAGGAGACCAGAAAAACCAGTGCCTTGGACTCTAGGGATCCTGACTAAATGCTGGTCAGCATGGCTGGAAACAAAAGATTGGTGAGGAAATTACCTTTTGCAAAGGCTGAAGCTTGTTAAGTTAGATCTTAGCTGTTGAGCCTATTTTTACTTTTGTTTGTAACTCTTTCTACCTCTGTTCCTTCTCCTTGGTATCACTTCACCTCTGGCCTTTTGTTAATAAACTTGTTCTGTTTTTACTATAAACCAACTTGGTGCTGTGTTTGAAGGGACAGGTATGTTTGCCCCAGTAGAGTTAATAAACTGTAATGTACTGATTCTCTTTGAAATGTACAGCCCCTACCACTGTGCATTCACAGGAAATAGTAAGTTTGCTGTTCTTTTAGAGACACATCTCCAAGGAGCATGGGGGCTGGAGTTCAGATTGTTACTGTCAGGGGAGGTCTGGGCTGTGAGAGCCTAGAGGAGTTTGCCAGTGAGCAGGATAGGCTGTTGTGTCAGGGAGCTATGACAGAATCTAATCTCCAGCAAAGCTCACTCTTACTTGAGGCAGAGAGGTAACACACAGTGTCTTACAGCTCTGGGTATCCCCAGCACAGTGTTACAGAGTCTTGATGAGAAATTCTATTTCAGAATGACTTGCCAGTTGGAGCATCTGAATTGGCTGTGAACTCTCTAGTGAACCTCTCCTCTCTGTCTGTGGGAGGCAAATGTATTCCTGTTCACTGACGGAGATCAGAGCAGAAGAATCTAGAGCACAGGTCCTTGGGGATGTAATGAGGGCCTCACGTGAGGACATTTAACTGGCATTGTAGGCCTCCAAACTATGTGTGAATGTCAAATAGGAGTGAAAAATTCACATTTCCTTTGCATGCATTTTGTTGCATTCTGTCAAAACATTTCCACCATCGTGTCTTCTGACAGGTGCTCTGCATCCTCGGACAGGATGTGCATTGATTTATGAGCCAAGACCATTGGAAGTTTAAAATCTAAATAGACAAAACAGACAAAATGAGGATTATTTTGTGAGAGCTGGAACTGGAGTGGGAGCCAGTCATGAGGCTACAGGGAGTCATTTATGAGTCTACCTGAGTACGACTGTAATGGATGTGAATGGGAGAACAGAAAGGACTGAGTTACTCTGGATCTGATTGACTGATTCCATCCCAGCACCCCAATCTGGATTAAATTCCTGATTCTGCTGCAAATGTAGGATGTAACCTTGGGTAAATCACTTGGTCTTGCTATGCCTCAGTTTCCCATTTGTAAAACAGGGATAATAATCCTCATTTTGTCTGTTTTGTCTATTTAGATTTTAAACTATTGATGGCCAGGACTGTCCCTTGCCATGTGTATGTACAGCACCTAAGCACTGTGGGGCTCTGATCTTGGTGGGGGCCTCTAGGCATTACTGTAATGCAAATAATAAGAGAGTGATTTCTGAAGAATTGCTTCTTTCAGGCCCATACAGTTCTAGCGATGGGGCTTGATGATGATAAACCTAAGGGCCTGTTTACAAGAGCTGTGAAGTTTTTGTGATCTTGAGACTGAAAGCACAAAGACTTCTAAGGCAGAGGAAGCCAGTTGGATGGGAGAAAATGAAAAATGATTATAATACTGTAGTCATTTCCCTGTGTCACACTTATATCTAATCACATCTGTATTGTTTCCTCCCGCACAGCGTGAATATTTGTGCCAGAGCTGACTGTGATCTCTGACAGGCTGAAAAGCTCCATCCTTAATTTACAGACTGGGGGAAAAAATGAAAGAAAAACAAACAGAACAATTGTGGGGGATTCCAGAGTGCGAACGCATGTGTCAGCGTCTGGTTTATGTGCTCATTTCCCCGCAGCACTGGAGCATGTTTCATTATCTATCATCAAGTGGTGACAAGTCTCCTTCACTCCCCCGGGGACTGGATCACATGTCGAACCCAGGAGAGCTTTCCCTGGGTTCATTCTGCCTGAGCTTTGTTATTAAGCAAAGCAATGGCATAGAAGAAGAAACCAGGAAGGGAAACTGCTGTCGCTTGGACACACAATTATGTTGATCAAATACACCCTATGTTGAATAGCCTTCAGTATATTAAACATATTGATCTCTCCTGTCTCAAGGGAGAGGGAAATGCCAGCAGCAGTACTTCTGTTCTGTAATACTGAGGACAAGGGAATGCTTAAAGGCCTGGTTTTTCAGTTCTCCTTTTCTCAACTCAAAAGGAGTATTGCTTGCATTAAGATTATCGGATTGGGTCCCAGCTCTGCAAACACGTGGCATGTATGGCAGAGGTGTGATCAATATCTGGATTTCCACAGGCCATTTCTATTGGGTTTACTGTTTGCTCTAGAAACAAAGGCTACATACTGTGGGCTTGGGGTGTGATTCCCAGCTCTTGTAGACATACCTGTGCTAAACCCAATGAGAATTAATGTGATAAAAATATTAGTTTAGCCCTGGTAGCCCGGATCCTCTGGGTACATACTCAGCATGGCTAGCCTATGCCACTGCTGGCCTTGCCCAGATGTTGATCGCTCCCCGCCAGCTCAGGGCTGGTGAAAACAAACTGGTGGGTGGATGAAGGGGAGTTAAAAATAGAAAATGTGGAAGGAGAAGAGATTGCAGAAGGAAGGAATATTAGACTGTACATATGTTAGATGCACTCTGGGGCAAACATGGTAAGAATGGAGAATAAGGGTTTGTCTACCCTGCAATTAACCCCCCTTGGCTGATCCCGGCCACCAAGTTGGGCTGCGGGACTGTAGGTGTTCAGGCTCAGGCTGGAGGGTAGGCTCGGGGCGGAAGGCATGTCCCAGGGTCCAGGCTCCAGCTTGAATGTCTACTCCACAATTTTAAAGCACTCAACCTGCCCCGCAAGCCTGAGTCAGCGGACACAGGCCAGCTGTGGGTGGTAACTGCAGACATACCCTTAGAGACATGTAGGGGGACATTTGGAAAGAGAGAAACTTGGCTAAACAAAGACACTGAAGATGGGTTTGAGACAGGAAATTCAGCTCCAGAGCCCGTGAGTCCCAATCCAGAAATGTACTAGCCTATGTTCATCCCATTCTCCCCCATTCCATACCTGCCTCACTTTCCCAGTGCCAGCTGCCCACATCAGAGGCAAATTCACAGACCAGACCCACAGCTGTTGTGAATTGGTGTTGTTCCACCCAAGTCAGGGCTGTGCTGATGTATCCCAGCTGAGGTTCTGCCCCTGGGTGGCGTATGTATTTCAGAGATGAAAGAGCGTGAATATTACACAAATAAAAACAAATTAGGCAAAACATGTCAGCTTCAGAGACTGAGCTAAACTGATTCTGCAGCCACAGAGAATATATTTACTCTTGCATAGGGGAAGCTGATTCTTCTGACAGCCTAAAGAGATTGCGTTTCTCCTTTCACGTTAGCTGCCTGTGTCTTTTGTTGATTATTTCCACATATCTTGGTTGTTTGATCATAGCAGCCTCCATGCCCGAAGTCACAGTTGGTTTCAGTTTCACATCAGGTGTCAGTTTGGGATGATGAGAGATTTCCATACACTCCCTTCGTGGCACGAAAGCATCACGGCTTAAAGTTTCACAGGGCATCAGGGATGTGTCAGTGTGAGGCTGCAATGCAGTGAGATGATTGACACGTGGGATTGGGAATGTCCTTAAGGGGTCTTGGACATCCATATGTGGGGAATGAAGAGTAAAAGGAAGTCCATCCCAAACCCATCCCTCTCCCCTGGCAATAGGTGCTGGAACTACGGCAGCCTCGGGTGCTGCTATACTCCCGGCTTGAAGTGGATTCCGTTATATTTGGGGTTCACAATTTGGTTCAATGGTTCTCTGCATCCCCACTATTAAAATTGTTCCAGCACCCGCCCCTATCCTGTAGCTTTCCTGAGTGACACAAGGATGCCAGGCTCAGAAAAAAAATTGAGGGGCACGGGTGAGGTGAAATAAGGCATGTTGTGCCATCAAGCTGACTAAGGCACCTAGACTGAGGGAGAGGGTGTGTAGAGGTGAAAGGAAAGGATGAGGGAAAAATTAAAGAGCGGCCACATAGTCTCTAGATGCTCTTCATATAACTAAAAAAAATAAATGAATAAGCCCCTAACTAATAAAACACAGATATTTGACAATTCACTTATATGTTGTGTGTCTCATCTATTTAGACTGTGAGCTCTTTGGGGCAGGGACTTCATATGGTGCTTGGATGTAGAGGGCCCTAGCCATGCCTGGGACATTTGGAAGCTACTGTAATACAAATAATAGATAATGCATCTTTGGTTTACAATTATTTTCAGGTGGAACCCCTCAGCCATCCCACCAGCACCATTCAGCTGTTTCCATTGGGTCAGTCAGTGATGGATACTGTCATTTGAACATAAAAAGTGCCAGTGTCAGGGTGAGTTGGGTTAAACCTTGCTGGAATTGCTTGGCCATAATGGCAGCCTTTCATCTGGGATGGATGTAAAGACGTGAGTGAAATAATAGCCCAAAACACAGGCGCATGCCTCCATTCAAAACAAAGGCAAATGCAAGGCTGCCCCGAAATGTGAATGCTTTGAGTGGAGGGGTTCACTGGGCATTGTTGGATCAGATTGTGTGCGGAGGTGACAAGAGAGGCCAGAGACAGCACAGAGAGAGACGCAGTCTGGACAAATACAGCGTATGACCCTGAGAGAAGCCTTGTGAGGGGGTTGCTGGATCTGGTGCTGGCTACAGAGGCTTGGGGTTGTGAGCATGAAACTGTCTCCACTTGTTTGACTCACCCTGTATTCAGGGAAACAGGACTTAGTACATTCTTTGTCAATAAGCAAGATCGCATGATAGAAAATACATGACTCGGTCATCAAGTTCTTCTCTTAACTGGAGCAACCGACAGCACCTCAAATTGGGTTGATTGGGTTGGCTGCTCAGGTCAGAAGGGGCAACAGTGCCTATAAACTGCCATAAAGAAAGGGAGATTGTCTAGTTCCCAGCTCCCTAGATTTTTCTGACCTCAGAGAATGTCACAAAGGGCCTGATGCATTTTTTCTTCTGAGCTCTCAAGAAATTCAAGATGAAATTCAAGTAGAGGTTGATCAAAAAGGATTTTCATTAAAAGAAAAATAATGGCCTCTTTGCCAAATATATATATATATCTGTCCTGACTGAAGTAAATACCCAGGCAGGATGTGGAGAATGAAAGACGACTCCCTCTTATTCTAGCTGCGTCTAATTTAACTGGAAATGAAACTTCAGCCTCCACCCCCAAACCACTAATGCTTCTAAAGCTGTGAGGTGGGGATAGAGTATGTGTTAAATCAATTCCTCCAAAGCTGTACGCAGGCCAAAAATCAGGAAGAAGATAAAAAGAACTCACACATTCTAGAGTCATTTGCTAAGCAGGTTACTTAAGCACTTTTGCTTTGAGGGAGAGCCAGGAAAATAACAGAGTTTCTCCAAGTCTGGGGCAGGGGAGAGCACTGGCAATGGAAACAGACTCCCCCAAGGACAGGCAGGATCCTCTGGACAGTTACCCCATTTTCCTGGGCCCGGCTCCAAAGAATGGAACAGTCCGAAAAGTATCAGGGCAGCTTCCAGCAGTTGCATCTGCCTCTTACCTCAAAAGCTGAACAAAAGTTCCTGTCAAGTGGATCTTCTCCAGATTTCTATGTAATGCAAGCGCCCTCCAGAGAGACAAAACTGAAGAGCCGGAGACTAGCGGGGTTGGAGGGGGGGCCTAGGGAAAGTGCAACAAACGAGCAAAGTGATGATTGCAATCATAATGTCAGATTAGCAGGCTTAGGCCAATGGAGCCACGTGTATTATTGTATTAATGTAGAAGCTCCAACTGAGAGCAGGACCCCGTTGTGCAAGGTGCTGTACATAACTATAGTAAGATTCAGCTTTTGGCCTTAAGAGCTTGCAGCCTAAAAAGACTAAGGCTGGGAGGACAAATAGGGAGAGGCTAAGGTCACATGACAGGTTAGTGGCAGAGCTAGGGATAGGACTCAGGTCTCCTGACTCCCAGTCCAGTGGCCTGGTTGTAGGACTCCACAACCTATTACCTGAATCCTGGTTGTACCCCCAGTGTGCTACACTGCATAACGTGACACAGCCCCTATTCCAAATAGCAGGTAAGGCCTGGAAGGAAGGATAAGGAGTTCAATTTCAGGGCGTAGAAAGCAACGACAGGCCAAGATGCAGGAGTGGATCAAAGGAGAGGGATGGGAGGGATTGGGGCATTATCAGCGTAGAGATACTAAGTGCATGAGAACACCCAGGAAAGGCACCTGCAGAGGGACAACCATGAGCCCCAGACAGAGACCTGGGGAAGAATGGAGATTGGAAACAGGCAGCCACACATGCAACAGAGCAACTAAAGTCTCCAGTGCCGGTGTGACACATTTAAGAAGTATTTGCTAATGGTTCATTCTCACGTATCAGTTATTGTTAGTTTGCTTTACTGTGTTAATTAGACACATACCCTGCACTGCACAGAGAGTGCATTATTAAGGAGCGGGAGCTGTCACAGTGCATAAGTTTGCAAGACAACATTGACAGATTATTTTGAAGCCCCTTTTCCTGTTTGGTGCCTCCCTGGCTCTAATGCCAAAAGTCAGTACTCTGTCATTGGACCCAATGCCAACTGCTGGGTACATATTCAGACCCACTTAATTGAGTCAGGCTTATGGGGAGAGTTATCAAAGAAGCAGCTTCCATCAGAAACCGTTGCAAAACTTTTGAAGAGAGCAGCTCTCATTCCCTTCTCTTCTCAAGGAAATGGTTCCAGAACTCAAGTATGAAAAAGTAATTACATTCTTTCTTTTCATGTCTCCCTGTTTAATCACATCTGGACAAGCTGGAGATTAGCCAGAGCTGAAACACTGGGATGATTTAAAAATGAAAGAGGCAATAACCACAACTTGAGCTAGCTGTTTTGGTTACCCCTTCTGAACAGCCCCCATGAAGCCCCTCTTGATCAGCAGACAGGAGACCAATGTGTTTGAAGAAATGCCTTTCACTATCTTAGAGCAGAACTAGCATTAATTCAAAGGGTGAGGTAGTCTAGGGACTGGTCTAGGGAGAAAAATACAATCACCCAAGAAACAGGGGGATGGAGACTTTGGGTTTCTTTAGTATAACAGTTTTGCTCTGTATTGTATATTCTAGCTCTGTCTGCTTTCTTCTGAACCGCAGCCTCCCTGCTGCTCCCAGCCTGCTCAAACTGCCTCAGACCACCCCTTCCCCACTGTTTTCAGGCATCACAGAAAGAGAGAAATCACCTACATAACAAGAAAGGCTTCTACATTCACTCAGCTCTCATTTTGCAAGCTACTTCCTTCCCAGGAGCTTTCATTTATACAGGTGGAACAGGTGATGAGTTAATAAACTCCAGGTGCTGAGTTAGGTGGAGTTGGAGTCATTATTTCCCTGTAGGCAAAGGAGGCAAATGACACTCTCTCAGAGCTAAAGAGATGCATTCATTTGGCTTATAGGGAAGACATGTAGCAGTGATGTGGGGTAGATACTTTTCCAGCCTCTCAGCTGGTGTAAACTGGGTCCACTGATTTCAGTGGAACTACTCTAATTTGCACCAGCTGAGAATCCATCCTTTGTGTTCTATTTTTCTCTTTTGAAAGGTAGATTGCCTAAGCAATGTGTTTTTTCAGCATTCATGCCTGGTGTGTTGCTACCTTGATGATGCCTTATCTCCAGAAAGTCTTTCAGTTTAAATATTTAATTAGAGAATAATGGGAAGGAAAGAGGAAGAGAAAACATGGAATACATAGCACAGAAGTAGGGCATGAAATCAAGTGATCTCTTGATGCAAGAGCACGTAAGGATTTGCAGTAGTGTCAGGAATCTCTATGCAAACTTATCTGCCATTGCAAGATTACAGAAATGATTTGCGCTTCTCTGATTGATAATTGAGGAGCAGCCACACATGGTAATTAAGTGTCTTAGTTCTGTCAAGTTTACACATTGTGGATACTTCTGCAGAGAGCAAGTGAAAGTCTATGCACCCCAGGGACTTATGACTCATGTTGGGTTTCAAAATAGGACTTAACTGGAGCATAGGCCCACTTTACCCTATGTGCTAACAAAAGCCAACATGTACCTAGACACATAGGCTGTGCAGAGTACCTTATATGTGGTACATCATTCTACTTAGACAGATGGACTCTGAAATCCCCTCTAAACAAATCCCTGGACTAGTGGCCATGACTCCTTTCCTTCCCTTGGGTACTGCCTGTCATGGAGTCCCCGGGGCGATGGTCTGGAACTGCTCCTTACGAAGCCAGTCAGGACTCATCGGGGAAGCTTCCTCTCTGTGAACAGCCTGTCTCCAAGGCTAGGAGCTTCACAGGTTACAGCTTCCACCTTTCTGGGTCTGATCTTGGAGCATTCAGCACCTCCTGCCCCTCCGTGCACTTCCCCCGGCGAGCCCGCCCAGGCGGTGACCTGGGGAAGCTCTTGGATCCTGCACCCCAACTCCACAGTCAGACGTTACTCTCAGCCAGCCAGTAAAACAGAAGTTTATTAGAAAACAGGTCTAATACAGACCGTACAGCAAACGTGAACCCTCAGCTGGATCCATTTTTTGGGGAGGGGGGCGGGCAGAGAGCCGGATACCTCATCTGGCCTTCCCTGCCTGACTCCAGCCAGCTTCAGACTGAAAAACCCCCTCTCGAGCCACTCTCCTGCTTTCCTTTGTCTCTTGGGCAGAAGGTGTCACCTGACCTCTTTGTTCTCAGGTTCCAGCTAACACCTTACAAGGGGGGAAGGGCCCAGGCCAACATTTGCCTGGAGACAGGCCTCGGCCACTCCTTTCTGCTGGTCCTTTGTTCTGCAACACTATCAGCCCTTATCCCACCACCTAGAGACTTAAGAAATGCATAGGGGAAACTGAGGCACTCACACAGTATTCCCACTCCATTACACTGCCACAACTGGAGTGAGGTTAGCCAGTCAATTGTTACTGTCTCCATCTTGGGGTCTGTCTGTAACATGGGAGAAGGTGGAAACTCATCAGCAAAACTCCCTTGTGTTTTATCTTTGGTTTTCTCTTTGGGGGACACGTGCAGATTTTTCTCAACCTAAGCCAGATGTCTGGTTTTTGACCGGAATAGTTGGTTGAAAAGGGACCCTGGTGGCTCCGGTCAGCACTGCTGACCAGGCCATTAAAGTCCAGTTGGCACAGGACTGCAGGCTCCCTACTTGGCTCCATGCAGCTCCCGGCAGTGGCAACATGTCTCTTGGGCATAGGCGTGGCCGGGGGACTCCTGTGCTC